>JAOVVI020004335.1:0-17764 GCA_028571085.2 Nepenthes alata | reverse complement strand
CCACTCACACACCCCCCCTTCCCCCCCCCCCCCCCCGGTCTCTATCTCTAACTCACTGGTGTTTCACATGCTTGTGTTGCTCTGTTTGCTCCTACTTCTCTATGTGTTCTTGAGAGTCCAAAATTTAGAGCTTTGGTTGAGAAGAACAGAAAAAAAGGGTGGTTGCTACGGTTTTGGGTTCTGGGAATTTTTTTTTAAATAATGGATGGCAATCAATGTTTGGTTGTTGGTTTGTTTGGCAGCAATGTTAGTGGAAATGGTAAGGAAAAAATCCAGTGATGGTGGGGAAATATGGGCAAACACTGAAGTTTTTTACTTAATCCTACAACTTCAAGATTTTTTTCCTACTACTTACAACCGGCCTATTTTTATTTGCAGCTTTTGCAATACAATTTTTTTTCTTTTGATTCTTCAACTTGGTTGGAGATGCTTGGGTATTTTGTAATTGACGAATTTGGCTTTCACTGGTTGTTGATGATAGGTCGATGGTGGGCTCTGGGTTAGGTGGTAATGATAGGTGTTTGCGAAGGTGGAGTAGCCGATGTGCAGGGGGAGAGACAATGATAGGCAGGGAGAAATCAAGACTTTAGTCTCATACCAAATTTGATGCAAGGGAAAATAGTAAGGGAAGAAGAAGAAGAGAAATGGGGAAAGGGTAGAAGAACAGAAAAATAATAGAGAAAATTGAGAAGAAAGAATTACTAGAGGAAAGAATGAGAAACGTAATACTTAATAATTCAATTTATCAATGACTGATCAAATAACAAAATTAAGATTTTTACAAAAATGCACCTTGCCCTTAAGTTAATTAGAAACTAAAAATAATTTTCTAATTAACGGTAACCTACAATAACCAACTAATAAAAATAAAATTATAACCTTCCATAGGTATCTGGGAATTAACAAAATTACAAAATATTGAGAATTCCAGATATACACCAAAATATGATAACAAATCACATCACATAAGCAATCAAATCTCAATAAATCAAAAGATGCCCGCATCACCTTAATATAGGCTTAACTATGGACATCTCTTAATTTTGAATTAAGTAATTCAACTAGTAGATATCATTTTAATGCAACGACCAAATTACTATGAAGTACCTAAAGTCAAAACACAACACTTGGACAAAACTCACAAGCTTCTATCCTATATCTAGCTGACCGGTAATATCATCCAAACAAAGGGACTAGGGCTATCTTATCATGTGGCAAATGAAGCAGTTGTCAAGTCTATGAAGGCCATATAATCCACAACATCTTGCATCACACTGCCTGAAAATGTTAAAATTATAAAACCCTACATGAGGGAATTCTGTGTCCTAAAACATTGCTTAAGTGGGACTCTCAAGTTCTTATAGCCCATCTCAGCAATAGATGAAAAGAAACTCACTTCCGCACATCCATTATTATTTCAACCATTGCCCCAAGAGCACATTCAAAAGAAAAAGACAAATAAATTCAAGAAAATAGATGTAGCAACAATGATGAACCTGAGAAAATATCAGAACACGATGTTTGGTCTCGCATAATTTAACAAGTAGCTTATCAAGTATTACAAGCTTTCCACTGCTTAAAATAATCCGCTCCAGTTTACTGTTATCATTTGTATCACCGCCATATCCATAATCTGCACTTTCAAATAAGAAGGGATGATTGCAGCATTTCTTCAGCTCTACTACGATGTTCAAAAGCGAAACCTGCAGAATCAACAAAATAATCAGTCTTATTCTACCATTTTACACTTGAAATAACTGCATTGACTTATCATGATTGCTACAAGGTCAACCATGAGAAAACAAGGCATTGTTGCACGTATTATCATTGATGAGCAGGCTCTAGGCTATAGAGTCACAGCCAGCATGTATACAACAGATGTACAGAAAATTTTGGGGTGATAACAGTGTTGACTAACAACAGCAATACAACCCCCCACCAAACCCTTCTCACCACCACCACCAAACCCCAAAAAAATAGCTGAAAGGAAAAGTAAATAATATATAAGGAGGAGAAAATAGGACTTGAGCTCATTTCTATATTCGTCATTAAGCTATTTACTTGAGTTTGTATTTATTCACATAATCGAAAGATGACATGATGCTAAGATGACCAAAAATCATTCTCATACCATAAGTTGATAATGAAGAAGCAATTCTATCTAATTATTCGCATAGATGTAATTTTACAAATCGAATTCAAAGAAGATAACAAACCTGATTTCCTCGAACCCCTTTATTCAAATCATGGAAATTGCGTTCTAAAATCCACTTATAATACCTATAAATCACAAACACAAATTACATGTGAAAATGACTGAAGCAATTTGTGATCTACCAAAGCAGAAGCAAGATAGGCATTATAATTAGCGCTCACTGTTTCTGAAGAGGAGACATTTCAACCCTAAGAATATGTTCTATTTTTGGAGGCAAAGACTTCTCCACGTCCTTAATGATTCTTCGTAGAATGTGAGGCCTCAGTTCCATATGAAGATTGGCAAGCTACACAGTATCCATTCAAACATGTTATACAACCATCCTTTTTACACCCTCGTGATTGAATCCAATACGCAACTTCACAAGTAGGGAAAAACAAAATCACAAATCACAAACTATAATACCTCAATCTCATTGAAGGAGCTAAGATTCTTATAATTCTGTACAAAATCTTCCTTATTCCGGAACTTATCAGGATCAAGGAAATGAAGCAGAGCCCTGTCATGAAAGAAGTGGAAAATGAAAATTTGAAGCTGAATGATTAACCAAATATGAAATCTTCCAAAACAAATCCAGTGTACGAAATATCTCATTCAAATAGCTACAGAAACAAAAGCCCCGAACACTATGCCAATTGCAAGATTTGGTCAACAATCTCCAACTGCTTGTATGCCTTGTGAGTATATTTTGATAACCAGTAGAAAGCATAAAATAATAGTACTATGTGGAAAAAAACACCAGTAGTTGCTACGTCACACTGATAAATATATTTTAAACCAATTACAAGACAAAAGAGGAAAAAAATGTCTCATGCGAATTGCATTAGCAAGTGTAATCTCCAAACTTCCGATAGGCATAGTTGGAATGGCTACTTCAGTAAACAATAGATAGCAAACACCTAAGCCTATCAATTCATTCTGGAAGGCATTCATAAATTTGTCACAAGTCAGTCCCAGTTACATGGCTATCAATTTAAAAACTGGAACTTCCATCCACAAGCAAGTGGGCAATCTTTTAAAGAAGAAACAAGATTACCATAGCTCCTCAACACTGTTTTGCAATGGAGTGCCAGTGATCAGCAACTTGTTCTTGGTGCTAAATTCCTGTAGATTTACACAAGTAGTATAATGGATTTTGCAAATCTGTCCAATAAAAAGCTATGGGGCATGATTAAAAATTCACGAAGAATCATACCAAGAGAGTTGTGTACAACGATGCTTCACTGTTCTTTAACCGATGAGCTTCATCAACCATAAGGTAGTTCCACTTGATCTTTGATAGCACAGCCTTATCTTTCAAAATAACTTCATAAGTCGTCAACAAAGCATCAAACTTTATTGGCCTACCCATTTTGTTGTCATTGTAAAATTCATACTGCTGACAGACCTGGTACAATATTACATGGTAACCCAGCAATTAAGCAAACACAGAAAACATAGAACTAAATTCTTCAAATAACTACCACCACCACCCATGCAAATTAACAATCGTGTGCAAAAATTACTCTAGAATTTAAGAGGTCACTAGGACAATGATGCCACAAAAATTTTCTATTCTAACACTTCTCTGTTCCAGCATTTTAACAGGAAAGTAGATGCTACAAAACCTAAAAAATTCTAAAATCCAGAACTTAAAAGAATATAATGGGCATGCATGAGCACAATCATGAAGGACTAATAAGGGTTCACAATAGGAAAAGACAAAAGCATCACATAGCCTGCAATGAAAGCAGGAAGTCATCAATTACATTGTAGAAATAGCTCAATAACTCCAACAGGATTGACATGAGAAAAAAATAATAAACCAATAGGCAGAAGCACAGATCTGATGGACTAACAGATTACTGTCAAGAAGTTTGCCTTCTTCATAGAAATAAATCCAATGGGGAAAGTGGGGAGAGGTAGAAGATACTAACACACAACTGACAAAAACAACAGAACAAAACATAAATGTATTCATCGACTCCCAGATGTACCACAATGCTAATTGAACAATAAGTATCTTTAATAATGATGTGACTAATTGTCTTCCATTTAGTTCAATTTATTAACCCTATGAATTACAATGTGAAATCACACCTCTCGGCTTGGACGTGTTCCAACATATACAATAACATTCATATCAGGAAGCCACTTCCTAAATTCTTTTGCCCAGTTCGACAAAGTAGATAATGGTACAACCACAAGAAATGGCCCAGTAATTTGTTGGGCATTCTGCAAAACAAATGAAAAAACAAACAATTACATACAATCAAAGAAACAGAATACTTAATGCTAATAATAATGAAATGAAATAAGTACCTGTAGAAAACCAAGCATGGAAACTGATTGAACGGTCTTACCAAGACCCATTTCATCAGCTAAAATGACATTTGTATCATTTCTCCAGCTGCGCAAGGCAACAAAAAGCAATTTAAATACATTTCCAGAAGTGAAAGCTAGTCCCATACAACAGATTCATAACAAGAAAGATGCAGTGAAAGACTGTAGAACAGCACAACTTTCCTGTAATAGTTCAGCTGCGAGCAAGGGCTAAGGAGCGAAAGAACAAAGTAATTGGGTTGGTCACAATTCAAGCCTATTTATCTCTATTTGGGGATCAGTCCGCTAGTTAGTTTGATCCCACTAGGTGACCAAGAACTAGAACGTCCCACAACTATAACTGGAATGAGAAAGGGGCATCGGACAGGAAACCTAAAACATTTTATTAAACCTTGGAAATTAAATTAAACCTTCAACTTGATTTGAGCTGCACACAAGTGATATTTGACAATCGCTATACTTCTATACATATTATGTGAAATAAAGAGAATCCAACTCTTTGATAAGTATAAAATTACCCATTTGAGCTTCACCAAATCTCTAGAGGAAAACTGTTTAATAGATGATTCCCATGCAATGCAGCAGCAGATCAAGTAGTGGGAATTAAGGCTTAGATTATTGTTGTGAAAAATTTTCATGCAACGCAGCAACTAAATATGTGAAATCACTTATTACTGCACCATTATTGGCTCAGAGAATATGGGACTTCTCTACTTTGCATCCAACTTTTCCGAATTGATTCCAAATTTCTCGGTAGCTTAGATCGCTGCAACAAAAAGATGCAGAGTTTCTGCAGCTAAGAAACAGATTCGCATTGTGTCCTTTCCATTGGATGCGGAGCAAGTGCAGCGGAAATGCATTATAAGTGATAAAAGTCCTCTCTATTTATGCACAAGAATAATTTACTGAGGACATTTCTTTTCGGGTCTGCTAGACAGATTACACTAAGCAAGGCTGCCTCATAAAATCATCATTGTACAGGCTGAAACCCCACTCCATTGGTCCCTCTCTTTAACAGCCTTGCATTAAAGAATGGAGAAAAAGAAACCCAACCCCAAGAGAAAAATGAGAGTAAGGTATCCATTCAATCCACAGCATGCGAGGCCAGAAGCCATTAGTTAAGCTCAAAAGTAGATATAGGTGACATCCTAGAAGACAAGTAATCCCACCATTTCAGATGGGTGGAAAAAAACAATGGAACGCAGCCAGTATGCTTTCCAACAGTAGTAGAAGTATCTCAAAGAAAGAGAGAATTTTCCAGAGAGAGAGAGAGAGAGAGAGTTCCTCACAAAATCCTCCCAAAAGAATGCCAAACCATACCAAAAGAACAAATAACTAATATTGCGAGACACAAAAGCCACCCAAAAACCAGGAAAAAGAAAACAAAAATAGTCCCTTGCTAGTTTTGATTTACTTTATAATATTGTCTGCCAATTCAGGCCACTTCAATACTCTTCTTTGAAACAAAAAAAATGGCTGAAGGTGAAAACAATGACATGCTTTACATCAATACCTTTCACTGCTTCCACAGTATGGGTAAAGAAGTGGCCTTAATTCCCTCGGTGATGGGATCTGAATAAACAATACCCAGCCACCGCTCCAGGCACACTGCTACACGTGAAGGAAAAACAGCATCTTTAGGGTTGCAAAGACTTAGGCAGAGGAATTCAATAATTGGCTTTCTCAAAAGGCAACCAGATTAAGAAACTACTCTCCAAACAGCACAAGAAGAGATGTTTCCACTATTGATGTAACATACTTCATAAAACCCTCTGCAAAATAGAAATCCTCTTTTAAACATTGCAGCTATGGCCTTCAGAAAACAAATGGCCAGGGCAATAAGAATTAGGAAATTTGATTCATCCAACACCATATGCACCTCAGCACAACTACTTCAACTGAATCTGCTCAATCACAAACTTGTGTTCTCATTTTACCTCAACCTGGCCCTAGGAAACCACGGCTTGGCGTCAAACCTCCACAAATATCTCATTGCTATCCAAAGTATCTACAGCCCTCCCATCTCTATTTGTAATGACAACTACCAACAGCAAGTTCTACATGAGCCTCATTCTGTTATTTGGCCAATAAAATAGACTCCTATTCCCACCCTTAGCCTTAAGCGCCTCTATAAACACCCTAAATCAATCTCCCTTTACCAACAAAATAGTGTAAAACCTTTTATCTTCATAACTGAAAACCCAGATCAGCCAAGCTCTCATTGCCTTCATTGCAACTCTAGACACAATAAGGAAACCTTCACTTCTTGAGTAAGAAAATTCCTCCATTTCTAGTTCCATCATGCCCAAGCATTTACACCCTACTTTCCACTCCAAATCCAAAGAACCTGCTTTTCACTCACTCCATACCAATATACAATCCATACCTCCTCGCAAAGGAATCCATGGGTAATAGTGCGAAGAGAATAGGAAAAGTGCAGTTACTAGCGAATCAAATATTACTTCTTAACTTCTCAAGTTGCTCCAAGTTTCATGATAGGCAAGTCTGCCCCTCAATCACCCACCCGAGACAAACCATGAAAGAATAATAACAGAAGTCAAGTTTCCTCCTAAGTGCAAAAATTATATTAAATTACCTGTTAACAAGAAAATTCAAACCCTCAAGTTGATAATCACGAAGTTTTCCCCCTTTCAACCATTCAGGCTGCTCATCAAGCTTCCGCAGGCTTCCTAAACAGCAAGAAAATTATGCAATAGTTACAAGAAAGTCATGCAATATTACTAATGTTAGACTTTATGAGGACAACAAAAATGTATCTGCCTGGATAAGGAATGAAAATGCCAAAAGGGACCTACTGAAAAAATTCAAAGTAGGAAAAAAGCTGAACTTTAAATGCCCAGGCTATACAAAAAGGAAACTTAAACTACAGAAATACACAATTATTAGATATCATTTTCAATCTCAGTGACAGAAAATGTCTTAAGCCATCATCTGAGAACCATAATAAGTTGAAAAACCATATTGGTGTGTATTCAGTAGGGCATGGAGAAAATAAACCCTATCAGTAGAATGGTGTTGATCTTGCCAAAGAAAATGTTGCCATATGTAGTACCCGCATCATTTTTTTATTTTTTTGGGGATGGAGGGAGCAATAATGTACATGAAGGCAATGCAAACCTACCAAGTTATTGAACACGTGCAATGTAGACAGCACATATTTGAAGAAGCTATAGCCAAATTGGGCTGATTGAGTGAATATATCAATTCTCCATGGGCTAAGATACAAATTCTCTCTTTCATTATGGGAACCATCATGGAAAAGTCGCCATTGTTTTAACTAAAACACCGCAATTTTCATCTTATTAGTAATATGAGTCACTTACGATGTAGATTATCAAGCTCAAATCCCAATAAGAGAACTACGATCACCAACTCCATCCAGTAGAGAAAAATAAAGCATGACCAAGGCCCCATTAAGGTAAACAAAGTTTGTTCACAAAACGAACAATCCCAAGGAATAACATACCTTTACTCTTCTTACGTTGGACATCCACAGTTTTTCCTTGCACAGCCATAACAGCTTCACGAGCCTGCTCACATAAATGGCAGATAGCAATAATTAACTCTCATACTTGCATGTGCACAGTATACACAAATCTAGTAAACAAGAAAATATACAACGATAAGAGAAGAAAGATTTTTGCAGCAAAGCAAATATTAACTAGGAAAAATAGAGGATAAAAATTCTGTAGTCTGCATTAGATGTGAAAAGCAGAAGCAGGAGGTAAATGATGAAGAAATCCAGTTGTATATCAAAGGCATGTCCAACTTAGCTGTCAGACACAAAGGTGGATGCAGCAAGGCCAGGTGGAGGCAAAGTGCTCTGCTGGCTTCACATGAGCCATTGGTATTTAAATCATGTAAGATATAGAAGCTTATGTCACCCTTGGCCCCCATAGATTTTTTAGGTCCTAGATTATTGACTCCCCCCCCCACCCAAAAAAAAAAAAAGATAAACACAAGGTAACCAAGAGAAATCATTCACTAAAACAACCTTATACTGTAATGTGCTTGTGGATTTCTCCAGCCCCCTCCATTTTGTTCCTCCTTTTCTATAGTTGTAAAGATAACAACAATAATGCTACAAGCTAAAAATCAGAAATACCAAGCCATATTCCACTAGTTGCTGCAGTATGAGTCCTAGTCTGATATTATAAAAGCTTCTTAAACGTATTAAACTTGCAACCAGCACAAACATAATTAAGCCATTTTAGTTCATTCATCTGGTCTGCCCCCACTGGCTGCCTTCCTAGTGTAAAAAGCAACCAGTACATGAAATTATAAAGGGCAAGGTGAAGAAAGTCCCAAAAGCACTGCTGGTTCTCGGATATATACATCTATATATATAAAATCTACCTTGTACTCATCAATAGCATCCTGTGCAAATGAAATAACCACATCTTTCTCCCTGAAAAAAACAATGTTAGTTATATATGTATGCTAGTTAAAAAGTCACTAGAAAAATACCCGAATGATGACAACGACTACTATTGACATAAAAAGCAAATGCACTAGCATTAAAAAATGCAAATAATGCAGGAAACAGAGACCCCATTTGTCCATATTCTCAATTGAGGCACACGCCTGATTTAGAAATCACGTAATTAAGGCGGAAAAAGATCAAAAAAAACAAAGTTTCCCAAAACTAACAAATAGAATACAAATATGCATAAGCTCAGCAAAAGCATATGAAAACATTGTGGGCAGTGCTCAACAAAAATTATTAACTTCATCACATAAATAAAATATTGTAGGCACAGTGTAATGATAACAATTCAATCTACCGTACCAGGTAGCTTCAGCATAAGATAAACCTTGCCACTTCACTAAATATTCCGGTGCAACATCACCAGATCCATTTTTTTTGATCCTATCTGCAATAATTCTCTCCACCTAAGAATGCATTGAACAAAAAGTTAGTGCAATAAAGAACCTATCCTGCCAACCAATTAAACTCACAATAATTCTCTCCACCTAAGAATGCATTTAACAAATAGTTTGCAAAATAAAGGGCATAACCTTCCAACCAATTGTTTATTTCTTATATAAAAAAAATGTGAATCATTTTATTTAAATTTGGATTACAAGAAGAAGATATCCATGAAACTAACCTGACAATTTTGCCTGAAAAGATCCAGGTCCATTTCCTTGCTTACATCATGGACCTCAATCTAATACGAAGACACAGTAAAGGAGATAGAAATCTGATCAGAAAGTCTCTGGCCATTGGACAAATGGAAACACCATACTCCACATAGCAGGACATTTTGCACAGGTAGTACAGAAATATGTTGGTAATGCACAAATATAAAGGCCACAGAATTGTTACAAAATCTGTATGTCTTGAAAATATAGCTCAACTATCTAATTGAGATAAATCAAGTGTCATTTGCAAATGGTACAGCAAGAAGACAGAGTGGGACCCCATTTTTCAATAGGTGGCAATCCCAATAAGGCCCGGTTTATTTTTGCTGAAAATCTATAATTGAGATATTGAGGTCAAAAAATCTGTCATGGCATTAAGAAACATCCTAAAAACCTTTAATTCAACAGTCTCCAGGAGATGCTAGATTGACATGATTCTTGCTACATTCAAAGCTCTCAAACTTTAAGTTCATCATAACATTCCCTAGGAGATGCTAGATTGGCATGATTCATGCTACATTACAAAGCATTCTAAATGTAGCTTCAAGGAAGAGACATATACATAGGGATTAATTGCTAAAAATATCTTGCAGAAATAAGCACTTCTAAACAAGAGGTTGTGTAAAGATACAAATATGTAAATTCTTCGATTATTTAATCCTAGGGTTGTATAGAACCTAACTTGTATTTGCAAGCATCATGTTTTCCTGAGCAAATGTCATCAATTAAGTCCAAAGTCCTCATTTGTTCTCGCAAGTGCATAACATACAATAAGGCATGCGAAAGTTAACAGGGTGTGGTTGTCTGAGCTCCAAATCTTCCACGGCTTGAAGTACGAAAACCAATAATCTAAGTCCATTATATGAAAAGTTCGCAACCAAGAATATCATTAAACTCTCAGTGGGAAATGAATGTCTATTTACTATTGTGAGTAGAATTTACAAAAATAAAAAAAGCAGGAAACTATCAAAAGTCCCCTACAAAAAGGTAAGTACAAGGGTTCCACATTGCAATATCTGAATATGATTACCTAAAATCACATAGAGTGTTTCACTTATTTGAGCCCATGGCATTCTAGTCACATTAGAACAACCTTAACCATGTGCCAAGCTCCCTGCCGTAAATAAAAGAAACAAAAAAAGGAAAAAGATAGGTTCCAAACTAAAGACAGCTTATACATGAAGTACTGCCAATGGTTAACAAGTACCTCAAGCAGTCATGTCAACAAATACAAGCTTGCCATTCTGCTATACATGCTTATCCACCAAATTTAAAGTTCCACAAAAGGAAGATGTGTCACTCAATATTGTCACCAAACAAATTTGAGACTTCATTCCTCTACTAGACTAAAAGATTTGGCCACAGACACCACACCCTTTTTTCTTAGATTGTCACACCACCTAAAGAATGGGTTGCAAACCTTAAGTGGTGTTGAAAGGACCTAGTAACGGAAGTACATAGAACACAATTTCCCAACAATGCTTGCAAGCAACAAGAACAACAACGACCACAGCATAGGGCAATTATATGAATCCTCTCACACCATTGCTCAACGTAGAGCACCATTCTTCGATAGTTGGAAGCATAAGAAACAAAAAGAAACTTTTGTGTAACTAAAAGAAAAGAAAGGTAAATATCATCAAGTACCTAGCATGTTCTTCCCAATGTCGCACAGTAGTAAAATCTATACAACCATATGTACCCCAGAGGGGGTTGGCTCGCCATGACAAGAAGAAACAAGAACACTGACTTGTTATGGTTATATAGGATGGAAGATGGCAAAGACTGAAGCAAGAAAAAAAAAAAGTTTATTTTTTGTCTAATTGGAATGGAAAAAAGGGTGGCCCATCACACGACTCTTGCATTGTATAACAATGTCTAGGTCAAATGTATACAGTATTATCTCTACATTTAGAGTGTCGCTTGGTTTGTCCCATGACCTATGGGTTGCAGAAACGTTGCCGCTGCACTAAGGCTGAACCTGAATTGGATGGGCTGACTGAAAAATAAGCTTTTATCAGCAATAATGACACTTCAACAAACCCCTAGAAGAAAACAGTTTATCTAAAACTCTATGACGAAATAACTTCTAGCAGCAAGAATAAAAATCAAGATTTCATGTCTCACAATATAGTTTTATAATTTTTATTTTGAAGCAATACAAGTTGCAACACAACTACAAAACAAAATCCTGAGATAGATTTCAAATTTATGTGAACTTGCTGAGACCAATTTGATATTGTTTCTCCCTTGTCCAGCTTAAAATTCATAGGTCCCATACATACTTTAAGCAAGAGAAAAATGTTTTGTCTAAGCTCACTACAGGTTAGAGCTAAGATGGCATTAAGAGGTACAGCTACAATATATTTTACCTCTTCACGGGACATGGATTTCCTGAATTTCACATCCTCCATAACCTTCTTCATGTAATTCAGAACCTTCTTGTAACCACTGAGCTGCAAGTTCAGGACAGAGGAAATGAGAAAATAATCAGAAGGAAGGTGCCAAAAAACAGGAGAGTCTAAGAACAGGACGATGAGCATATGAATAACAAACAGTGTCTGTTCGTATTCTATGGACTATACGAGACAAAGCCCTTACATTCTGCAACTCAAATAATGGTTTCCACTGACAATGTAAATGAGACTGGCCCTTCCATTTTAACAAAAATTCCATCTGATTCCAATCGGGATCTGAATCAAATAAATGGCTCAATAACACCGGCTCGGTTGATTTATTGTTCCTCAAAGCTTCTTCAGCCATGCCTTTTGCCTGATGCCACAGGACTTTTTCAATGGCATCACCATCCTCTTCTTCAATTTCCTCCTGCCATTACAGGTCTAAGACATTGACACACAGTAGGCAGTATATATACAATAAATGCATGAGAAACTTAAGTAACTTGGTGATCATTATCAGAGATTCTGCAGAAGAAAAATGATACAGTTACATTTCACATGACAAATAACTAGGAACCCTTAATTATATGGGGATTAGAATGTGTCTGAAACCAGGTGCATGCAATACTCTAGAAATTCCACTATAGCAGTCGCATGTAACAGCCAAAATTCAGCCACCAAAATCATAGAATCTTGGACAGAGTGAAGGAAAGACTTCAAAACTTTAATACTGAGGAAGTACCAAAATGCAAATAATCCCCACTGAACTTATTAACAATCTCAGAGCTAGTTTAAATACATCAACCTCAATTGTTCCATAAAACTCAGATAATGTGAAAGTATCAGATACAAGGCGATTCTTTCAAATCAAGGATAGTCAATGGATAGCATTTTAACCACGTTGAGCTGAGTTCTAAATTAGAAATACGTGCCTATTCAGTAAATCCGCTTAAAAAAAGTGCTAAATTTTCCAGGAAGCGGAAACCATACTATTTTTGGGGTGATCAGCAGACTGCAACCAAACTAGAATAAGGCATACAATAAATACCTTTTGGATATTCTTTTTTTTGGATTCATCGAGATCTTCACTATCCTCACTTTCAGCATATGATACCTTACGCACTGACCTACTAGACGTCCGAGTTTCATTTTTTCGCCCCAGGTTGCTGCTTTTGCTGGGATGTGCACCTCTTCTCATTGCAAAATCCTCATCACTGTCATCCTCTGAATCATTGACAGAAAATTCTCCCTCAGATATTCTGCCTCTCCTTCGACGACCAGGAGCAGAGAAAGATCTCCGCTCCCTGCCACCCTTTACAGTTGATCCACTTCTAAGTTGACCAACTTTGGTCTTTTTCTTATAAAATGCATCATCATCAGATATATCAAGCCCTTCTTCACTATCAGCATCTAAATCTGAATCCTCAGCCTCCCAGTCTTCGTCCTGATGTTGTTCCAAGGCAAAAAGAAATAATATGCAAATGTGTATAGGATGACAACATATGAGCTGGACATGAAAAAGATTAACTATGATGGTGGAGGTTTAAGAACCTTATTCCCCAAGCGAGCACCAGTAGCTCCATAATCAGGGTCAAAATCAGCATCATCGGGGTCATCTTCTACTGTATACAATATTAATGAAGAAAAATAAAGAAATGAACAAAGCAGAACATTTCCATTTTTATACTTATCCGTGAACCCAACCAAGCAGCCAGACTAAATTCTGTTAAAAGCACAGAAAAAGAAACAAATGTTAAGCAAGCTAACCATCCTCTGCATCCTCATCATCCTCCTCTTCATAATCAGCATCATCATCAACGTAGGCTTTCTTATTACAAGAAACTGCATTAGTTGCCACATTTGGCCTTGACAGAGGTCTTGAATATAGACTGTTTGAGTGGTTCAGGCCTCTATAGTGCAGTGAGTCATTCTGATCTTCATCATCTTGCTCATAGTACTCATCAGACAGCATTTCATCAGCTTGAACCTTTTCCATTTCCTTCTGCCCTTCATAATCCTCTGATTCTAATTTGTCCTGGACCTGCCCATCGTCTGAAGAATTACCTTCGTCATTTTTATTCTCAGAGACACTTCTTGATTCATGCTCTAAATCAGCAGCACCATGAGAACTCATGGGTTGACAGTCCCTCCAAAAAGTTGAACCCCATTTCCAAGAAGAACCTGATATTCTGCCCAAAGGCTGGGAAGTCTGCATCCTCACTCCAGTATTATCAGCAGCAGCTGCCTCGTGATTTCTACGAGCATCTTCCTGCTCACCATCACTTTGATAATGCCCAGCCATCTTCATACCAAAATCATTTTCACTTGAATTCAAGTCTATCTCTATTGAGCTATGAACTCCAGTGACTGTCTGACCAATATCCTTTTCCTCCATGATGCTATGACTGACTGATTCAGCTGAATAATCTCTGAAAAAAGCCATCCTCTAACATGAATGTTTTGAACTTTAAAACTTGTCACATTTGGAGTTGCAATTGACTTCTGACCAAAAAGAACAAGGAGGAAGAGGACTACTAATGAAATCAAGTCCTAAAAATGCAGAAATAAGCTGTTTAGTATATCTATATAGTCTATAAAATAACAGAATCGGAAAATGAAATTGGACTTTAAATACTTAATATGCCGCAAGAAAAGAAGGAGCTAACCAAACAAGCGAAAAAACCAACCTGAAGCTGCAACAACAATGGCACTACAAAATGGCACGGCAATCGATGCAGAAAAATGAACACAAAATTAAGATCAAATCACTGCAACTTATAAAAACCTGCAAATATGAACAGTTGTGTATGAAATTTCTCAGCAACAAAACCCCTTCAGGTAGAATTCAAAAGCTACTATCCACTAAACATGAGCACAAATAGCAGAGCGGAGTTTTCTCTGCCAAAAACCAACCGAAGATATCAGATGCAATTAAACAAAAGAATCAAATTCAGTTCAAATTTGGACAAGGAAAAACATCCCACGAACTAGAACGTACTACTGGCACACAGTCCCAGTGATACTAGCAACTGATGACGTTTCAGCCGCAAACACGATCAAAACCGTGTCCAGACAATCATATAACTGATCAACCTCGAAGGTTCCAGTAAAACAAATCGAGTACATCGAATAACAGATCAGCCGCTGAACAATGAATATCAAACAAAAAAACTCAAACCTAGGAAAAAGTCGACCAAGAAACCCTAAAATTGCATCAGAACCAAAATCTACAACCTAAAACCCTGAATCAATCACTAATTCGTCCACAGTTGGTCAAACAATATTCAAAAAGCCGTAAGCGGTGAATTTTCAGGCGTACCTCTGTGGAGAAGAGGAGAAGATAGGATAAATTAGGCAACAATTGGCAAGGAAGAGTACGCAGGTTAATAATCTTGTGCACGTCCAACGGTCGCCTAGTCGGGAAATGGCGCGCGGCGCCGGAATAACCTGTTTAAAATTCTTAGTCTTTTGGTTCGGAATTGGCTTTTAGATTACTGCAAAAAATCTATCACCTTAGGATAATCGAAACCGGCGGATGAAGGAATCAAATCGATTTCCCGATAAGCGATAACGCTAACAGTTGATTTGGGTTTCGTCTTACAGGTCGATGATGTCCAGACGAGAGAGAACAGCCTGAGATGAGATGAAATGAGGCCTGCTCTAGAGAGAGAAAGAGAGACAGAAAGAGAGAGAGAGGAATTATCAACGCCAAATAAATGTGTGAAAATAGGTTTATTCTCATACAGAAACGTGTTCCCATCGAAAATTAAAATCTTTGCCCCTCTCAGTCGATTGTTCATGAATATTGTAATTCCAGCTTTAAGCTTCGCTTATTCTTCTAATAATTAAAATAAAAGGTTAAAAAATCAATCGTAAATACAAAAATATATATATATAGTTAAAATTATAATCCTTAAATTATAATTTTAGCTCAATAACTGTGATTCAGTTCTGCAAAGCAATTTTAAATTTTTAAATTTGATAGAATTTTAAAATCAATTTTATTTTTATTTATATATATATTAGAAGGATTTTATGATATATTAAATTTCTTTTTCTCAATCTCAATAACAATAATAAAAATAATTAGTTAACGAGAAAAAATAAAATTGAATATATTATACAAAATTCTACTCACCAATATAAAAGAATTTCAATGGAACACTTTTATATTTATTGAATGATCAAAATTAAAAAATAATTGATAAATAGTAAATATTATATTAAAAAATTTAAATAACTATTTAATTTTTATTATTTATCTAATGATTAAAATTAAAATTAAATTATAAATATAAAAAATTATATTAAAAATTTTAAATAAATATTTAGCCTCTATTATATATTCATCTAAATTTTAAAATTCATCATTAAATAAATATAAGAGTTTTTTTAATAAAAACACCGTGAATTAATTAATTGACACTAATTAATAATCATTTCAGAATATAAAGCAAATTTGAGGGCGACGACTTGAGGGTTTTAGTTGAGGATGTAGGGATGTTTGAAATAACTGAAATGCCCCTGTTAGGTCTCATAAGTAGCTGAAAAATCAAAAGGGTAAAAAGGGAAATCGATATTTTATTGGTGATCGAGATAAGTGGTATCATATTTATACCTATAAATAATAACTTATAAATTTTTTCGTCTTGCATTCTTTTTATTTTATTTTTTTTAACAATTATTTCCATTCTAGCCTTTATTCTTTTTAACAACAGACAATAAAAATCTTTAAAAAATAAAAACATAATCCAATTTTTTTATATTGTATCTTTATTATATAGCGGGTCGGATATTTAATAATTTATTAAAATAATTAAGTATTATAGTTTTATTATAAAAAAAAAATTTCTAATTAACCGGATATTTGATAAAAAAAATGATATTTATATAGTTATGTAATTAGTACTTTTCTTATCTAATAAATAATATTGTTATCTATCATATTTGTATGGATAAAATGAGGTAGTTTTTTTGGATAATAATGGGGCAATTTTCAATTTCAAATTCAAAGAAGTTTCTTAATTTATTATATTTATTTTTCCTTCATAAAAAAGTTGCCCTAGGAAAAATTGATGTATTAAATTTTTTCTCAATAATTTATGTAAACTCACATTAAAAAAGAGGCATAGTGACAGAAAAAGAGAGATCAATTTTTAGTTCTTTGAGAAAGAACACTGAGCATAGATTTAAGTATATTATTATATTTAATTTTATATTTTGAATTATAAAATAATATGATGATTTAATAATTTGTAAAATATTTTTATCTCATAAAATTTTACATATGGTATTAGAATATAGTTTAAATTATATGTTAATTTTGTCTAGATAATCATATAATTATCATTATGGTTTCCTCATTCATAGATACCATAAATGAATAAGTTATTTTCAAAAATTTTAATTTTTAACATAGGAATTCTGAATTCTACTTCTTCAAACTATGTCTGTCTTTTTTGAGTGTATATAACGCATTTAAAATCTATAATTTTAGTTTTAGATCTTGTTTAATTTTGCCTTTTTCATGCATAATTTATAGATTTTAGATCATCTTGGCATATGCTCATGTGTAATTTAGGCAAAATAACTATACATAATATATGTGTTACATCTATAAATGCGCAGTAGACAGAATGCTCATGCCTCATATAAGCATAAT
>JAOVVI020004334.1:0-16672 GCA_028571085.2 Nepenthes alata | reverse complement strand
TTCGAGCATGCGTCAAGCACTACAGCCAAATATGGTGGTACACGAGCGCTATTTTGATTACCTATTAGGCATTGGCATTCTGTCTCACTGTGTTTGTACGTTCTTCAGACTTATATCGAGCGCGGGCTAATCTAGAAAGTACACTAAAACTACACTTAGGCAACAGTCAGGCGCAACCCCCCTATCCAAAATACGCATGGGCAAGGCGCCGGTCAAGTATCTTTTAACTCACAGAAATCTAATCCAAAATTAACTTTTGATTATATTTTATTCATCATTTGACCTCAACTTTAATTATCACAATTAAATTAATCATAATTAAAATAAAATTTAAACTTAAACCTTATTTTTACTTTTTGATATTTTGCATACTATTATTATCATTGTCATTCTCATATTTTTGTCATATATATTTACACACACATTGAATCAGTTTTAAATTCATTCTTGAAAAAGCACTCTTTAATGCTAACGTGATACAAACAAGTTTTGACCCTGATAATATAGCGGAAGTAATAAACAATAAATATTCAATACACGTAAAGAATGCTTATTTCTAGATGTTAACGATTAAGACGAGCATGCAATATATAAATAAGTATAAACAACCATAAAAAGACACGATTTTTGGTGACGAAGGAAAAACTCGATACCTACGGTAATCGAGAAAAATCCTCCGGGTTTCAACGACCATGGAAGCAATGCACTATGAAAATTAACTTATAGCCCGGATGGTAACGACGCCCTAACCTAGCCAACTTACTCTCGACTTGTGATCCCTACCAAGGAACTCCTTGGATTTGCCCGTGGCAATGGAACCAGACACCTTCCGGTCTTCACGTCAATCTTCCCTCGAACCACTTGAATTGTCGAACACGATCGAGTCTCCTTCTTCAACTCATCGACGCCTCCAACGAAGGTAGAAAAATGAAAATGTTTACAAGGTAAAGAAAAAAATAGTTAGACATGAAGCTCAAAGGTATAGCTTTTAGTTTTCTCAAAATAAACAAGACCAATGGAGTATGAATGAGATTTTTTTCAAGTGGAGCACGAAATTGATCTGTCAAGAGTCCTAGGGTTCTAAAAATATAAGCAAAGTATTTATAGATGGCCAAAATAACTCATTCAAAAATATACTCGAGCGCAGCTCGAGCGTGCGGCCGGCGCACGAAGAGTTTTCAGAAAAACCATGTGTGCGCTCGAGCGTGGGGCGGTGCACAGCGAGCGGAGGTTATTTTGGAATTTGGGCTCGAGCGCGGGGACGGCGCACAGCGAGCGGGGTCCTTTCTGAGTTTTAAGGTCGAGCGGGTAGCGAGCGCACGGAGGGCGCGGAGGTTTCGGACGGGCTCGAGCGACTGGACGGCGGAAAAGACCGATATACTAGTACATAAGGTCACGAAAATTGCCAATTAAAAACATGACTCTAACAATTCTTATCATATTTTGTCACCTTTAAGATTAGTGGGTACAAATCACTTGTAGGTTTTGAATGGGATGGAATTCCCTGAATGATTAACTTAGAAGTAGTCTTGTTAGTAGTTTCATATTTGAATTTGACTTCAGAAGCATTTGATTTATGTTTGTGTTGGCATGTATTTATATTAGAATACTTCCTTTATGTCTTACACTATGGCTTGTATAATATTGATGATGATGTAGGTTAGGTTGTAGACAATTTTTCTTCACGTTTTGTTAGAATTTAGCAAGAATTAATTCTTTAGGGCTAAAGAAGAGAGTTTTTGAGTCGCAACTCAATTTAAGTTAAGATGCCATTATATTGTGTCTTAATACCAAAATCGTGACAATTCTACCTTTTCTTAAACTGCCAATTTAATTGCCTGAGCTGGATTAGGATCTGTGAAAGGTTTGGATATTTTTAGCTTTATAGATAGAGCTTTTTATATTATTCAACATCCTTAAATATATATATATATTTCTTTTTCTATAAGACAGAGCTTCACAGGAGAAAGATTAACGCCTCAACTTGATCAATCTAAACGATGATCATTCTTTTCGGGAAAAAACTGGCCAACTAAAACAAATAAGAATGGAGACTTGCTGTAGAATTTTAGGAAAATAAAATTATTATGAAAATTATTAAATCATTGTGTTACTTCATAAATAATATTATAAAATTAATCATAAATGAAGTTTCTAAATGAATGGTATGGTTTTCATTTGAAAAATAAGAGGACAATTTCTCTAGCTTTTAATATTTTTGTATCCTAGGAAAGAGTTGATGGTGTACCCGCCCTCTTCCAAATCTAGTTTTCTATTAATCAAGTATTGAAAGCTACTCATCACTCCACACTGACTGGCATATCCATGTATAATTGAGTGGGCTTAATCAACCGTCATAATATATATATATATATTTTTTATTTTATTTGTTTTTATTTATTTATTTAAGACCTTGATACATTTTCATTAGTCATACTAAACTTATTTATTATTGTAACCTACTTATCTCTTTAAGATCGGTTAATTCTTTTTTTATAAAATTAATATAATTATTTTAAATTTTTCAATATCATTCTTTAAATAAAAATATCTTTTTAGTAAAATATAACTATATTATCTAAAATTATAACATTTAATCATTATAATAAATTATTATCTATATGTTACGTGATATTTTATAATTTAAACATTTATTTAGTAAGGACTATAAAAATAGTAGTGATGTATACTTAAGATCTGGATAATTATACAAGCCGAGTTGGGCATTCAAACTTTTTAATTTAAATTTTACATACGACAATAGTTAACAAAATGTTAGAAAATATAAGACTCACTCCTAATATATATTCTGATACTCAAATTAAAAATTCTTCTATGAAACTGAAATTTAATTAGAGGGTTTGGTTCCATGATTATTAAAATATACAAGTGTATCGAAGTTAGCACCCTGTACTTGTATTTTCTTTCTTTCAGATTCGAGCTCCCATTGACCGAGAGAATAATGTGTATCTTATAGTATTACTGTCAATCTTTATTAAACGAGTATGACTGTGTATTAATTGAGGTATGTGCTGATTGAAATCTAATTTAGCCAACTGTTATATAAATGTATAACCGTTCAAAATTTAATACTTATCATTTAATAGTTGTAACTGCATGTTTAATATAGTCATTCATCTTTCGATTTATATAACTGTTCGTCAAAATTTAATATCATATTTAATTTTCTATCCGATCATTAGGCGCCTTAATCTTTTTTATTTTAGATTATACCTAATAAGTAAACATTAAATATAGTTGGCAATAATTTAAGAGAATTATTGGAGACTAATTGCTGCAACAACGCTAATCAATTAAATGATGGATTGTAAAAGAGACGCTGCAATCAAATTTAAGCATCACCTGTCGGCAGAACAAACAGGAAGGTTTTGTGATTTCGATTTTCTTTCAGGAAAATAAAAATTATTCGGTGAAAAGTTTCTTTCATATTATCGGTGTGGATGCCCATCAGGTGACTTAATCCAAATTATAATAATATAAAAAAATCCCCGTGATCGAATATTTTCAGATAAATAATTATTTATTATAAAAAGGACTCCACTCTGAGAAGCATAACCCCACCCAAATAAAGATTCAGAGATTACGGACAAATAAGTTAATTATAATTATTTATTGAAAAATAAATAAATAATTATTATTAATTTTAAAAAAACATAAGTAAGATTAAAATATAAAATTAAGTCGTACGGAAGAGATCTGACACCCTATTTTCTCGACACGTAACCACTTTTTTAAATTATTATTTCTTTTTTGTTTGGGGACACTCGTCCTATTCGATTGTTTGGAAATCGGAAAAGCCACCCATCTGCCTCTTTTATCAGATCATCTAAAAATAAAAATATTACAGATATTACATTATTTTCTGGCATTAATAATTGTCAAAAACATACTATTTTTTAAATATTTTATTATTAATTAATTGTTAAAAACATATTATATTTTCAATTGCTTAATATTTAAGTTAAAATTATCATATTTTTATTATATATCTTTTGAAAATTGATAGTATCATGAATTAATACGATGTTCTTGAATATTATATTAATTCCTCAGACATAATCTTGCATGATTGCGTTGTCGATCACCATATCGTGTAAGATTTCATCAACATCCTTTTTTAGCATAATCTATGATTTTGGGATGAAACTTTACGTGCAAAAAAAAAAAAAAAAAAAGATCATGCTGGGTGGGGAACGAAGGACAACATAATTATTTAAGGAAAAAATGAATAAGAAATTCATTTTAATAATAGTAATATTATTATTTTCTGCTTTGTTTACTTTAATGTTCATATATGTTGGAAAAATTGAGGTGTCAATGTTTTTTTTTTTTTTTTTTGAATGGAAAAATAGGAATCAAAGAGGACTTATACCCTTTTTAATTAACCCCCGCCCCCCAAAAAAAAAAATTCATATGAAAAGGGAGTGAGGGAGAAAAAGCTTGAGACTGGCCAAATGATATTAGGCAGTCTCAATGTTATGTTCAAAGCTTTGATAGAAATCATGTATATATTGTATTTTCGTTATACTCTTGTATATAATAAAAATAATAATAATATTTATACATTTAATTATATGCTCACTTGTCTCAAAATTATTAAAATTAGCATATAGAAAGAGAGATATGAGAGAAAAAATAAAATAAAAATAGAATCTAATGGGTACAACGACATATGTATTGATTTTAATATAAAAGAACGGCCGACTGAAGAATGCCCATTGAGTCATAGAGTTATTTGGGATCAAGAAAATAACTACGATTTTCTTAACACGTGGAAAGAGCTGTTCCTGGTAACCGGTCGCAACGGATCAAACCGGCCACAACGGATCAAACCGGCCGCAATGTATCAAACCGAAAGCAACGGATCAAAACCGATTTTTTCATTTGAATGATCTAATCAGGTGTGCCAGGGTGAGAGACGGCTATAAAAAGATCCCCTGTGAAAAATGTGAGGGAGGACCGTTTTTGAAAGAACCACATCCTCATACGCTTTCTTTATTGTATTCTCTTTTATCAAGAAAGGAGAATGAATAAATAATTCGAGTGGAAGAAGAAAAAATTTAACTTTCTTTCAACATTCATATCAATCAAATTGTGATGTATAAATTCGGAATGTCAATAATTAATGCGTTATTACTCACAGACTTAGCATTAATTAAGCTTCCTTAAATCCTGAATCTAAATCGCATCATTGGCCACACCTGTGAAAAACCAACAAAAAGCCAATTTTTTTTATCCCATTTTTCAAAAAATGGTCAACACAAGAACCCGAACCAATGTTCCTACAAGAGATGCCACTACCATCAATAACCCACCTCATGCTATCATTCAAACGGGAAATCGGCAGGAAGAGAAAAGGAAATATTCAACATTCGAATGGACAATATGACGAAAGCAATTCAGAATCTCTACACTCAGTTTAGACAAAGCCGATCTGCCAACATGGTTATAACCAACAAGAGAAACGGCCGCAAAAGAAAATATACAAACCAACAAGCGAACTAACCAATAATTCAAGAACAAGTGGCTTCTAGCAATGCGGGAGGCCGATCTCGATTAGAAGATCGATTAGGTCCCATCCCACAAAATCAAAATCAGGACCGTCAAAACACACAATGTTCTCGAAGTAGGCGAAGGTCACCTGGTCGTGAGGTTGCATCCTGTAATGTGCAACCGAAACGGGAGAACGTTCATCTTGCATGATAAGAAACGCAACCCATGGAATTAAGAACATACCTTAATGCAAAGAGATCTACGGCTCCTCAGGTGGAGAAAAAAATAGAGAAAATTTGACAACATGTGTTCAGGGGAAGCACAGAAGGACGCCCTGTTGATTTACGCGGGTCACCATTTACAATGGAAATCCGTACACAACCTCTCCCACATGAATCAAAATGCCAACTTTGGACGCTTATGATGGAAGTTCTGATCCTATGGATCATCTAGATCATTTCAGAACCCTTCTGAGTTTCCAAGGTCAAGAAGAAATGACAATGTGCCAATATTTTCCACTAACTCTAAAAGGAGACGCTCGGATCTTGTTCTACCAACTACAACCAAATTCAATTCATTCGTTTGAAGAATTAGCTGACAATTTTCTGATCCAATTCGCTTCCAATAGAAGAATTGAAAAGCAGCCTTGACATCTTGTCAGGATTAAACAAGGATCAAGGGAAAGCCAAAAAACTTTCCTACCTTGATTCACTGAAGAAGCTCGGTAGATTCCCCGAATAACTGATGAAGTGAAATTGAATACTTTTATATCGACGTTAGAGTCGGGTGAATTCTTTAAACATCTGGCACACAGTGATCCAAAAACCTTTCGTGAAGCAGAATCAATAGCTCGTGCTTACATTGCCGCAGAAGAAACTAATGAAGCAAAAAAGCCAATACAGTTGGACAATAATCAATGGGGACCACTCAATGTAAAGAAAAGAAACAATGACCGCTCATATGTTCATGAGAGAAAGCGACCCATAGCATGGCCTGGAGTTTTTAGGGAGTTCAAACCTTTGAACCTAACTCCCTTGAATGAATCTCGAACGAATATACTCATGCAAAAAAGGGGTAAAAAGTTTCTTAAATGGTCGAAGCCACCCAAAAATCTAGAAGGAGGAGATCAGACAAAGTATTGTCATTATCATCGTTCTCCGAGATGTAGCATTGAGGAATGCCAAACTTTACAGAATGAGATAGAAAAACTCATCCGGAGATGATATTTAACAAAATTTCTAAAAGATTCTAAAAAAACTGCTACTGAGCAAACAGAAGAAAGGCAACAGCATGTGCCAAAAAGCAGAGTCGCTGCAGGTGTGGTCAATATAATTACGGACAAATCATCCAAAATACATCAACCTGATCGACTTGAAGATGTTATGAAGATTAAAAAGCCAAAAAATAAAATCGGAGATGATGTTAATAGTTTCAGCAATAATGACATGGAGCATGTATAATGTCCTCACTCTGATCCTCTTATTGTATCAATGCTTGTTTCAGATAGTAGGGTTGACTACCAACTAAAATGAGTTTTTATAGATAATGAAAGTTCAAGCAATTTACTTTATCTCGATGCCTTTTTTAAATTGGGATTAAAAAGAGTCAAATTAAGGCCTGCTGAAAGACCTCTTTTGGGCTAGACAATGAATCGGTTTAAGTATAAAGAATCATCTATTTAGAGATAACTTTGGGAACATACCCCAAAGTGGCATCTCGCATGCTCTCATTCCTAGTAGTCGATTTATCGTCTGTTTAAAACGCTATATTAGGCTAACCCTACCTATCCGCATTTGAAGCAGTAACATCCATACCTCATTTGAAGATAAAATTATTAACCCCATGTGGCGTTGGCAAAGTTATAGGAGATCAAATAATTGGCTGGCCTTGTTATCTACCCAAATTAGTCAGACAGTCACTGACGGACTAATCGAAGATCTCAATTACCTGGATAAAATTTTCTTACAATAAGCCCAATCTGGAGAAACAACCATTCAGGTTCTTCTTGACCCCAATAATCCAGATAAATATGTACAAGTAGGGTCTTCGCTCTCAGAACCTGATCGTGATCAATTGATAAATTTTTTTCAAAAAAATTTAAATTTATTTGCCTGATCAACCACCGATATGTTAGGGATCTCAGCTGATATGATGGTACACAAATTATGTTTGGATCCCAGTCATAAACCGGTTAGGCAAAAGTGAAGGAATTATTCCATTAAAAAACTCATTGCTATTCGAGAAGAAGTAAAAAAAGCTTTTGGACGCCGATTTTATTCGGAAAGTTTAATATCCATATTGGCTTTCCAACATGGTCCTGGTGAAGAAAAGTAGTGGGAAATGGTGAATGTGTGTTGACTTCACCAACGTAAACAAAGCGTGCCCAAAGGACAGTTTTTCATTCCCCAAAATAGATTTGTTGGTAGATTCAATGTACGAGCACGAATTATTAAGCTTTATGGATGCTTACTCGGGTCACAACCAAATTTAGATGAATCCGAAAGATAAGAAGCATACATCTTTCATGACGGATCAAGGAACTTACTGTTACAAAGTTATGCCATTCGGTCTAAAAAATGCTAGAGCCACATACCGACTCGTGAATAAAATATTTGAAGCTCAGATCGGCAGAAATATGGAAGTTTATGTAGATGACATGCTCGTAAAAAGAAAGGTTGCCAGAGATCATATTGATGATCTTAACGAAGCATTTAAGGTACTCCAAAAATATTATATAAAATTAAATCCAACCAAATACGCTTTTGGGGTTTCCTCTGGGAAATTTCTAGGCTTCATAGTCTCTAGGCGAGGGATTGAAGCCAACCCTAAAAAGATAAAGGTGATTATCGATATGAACCCACCGCAAATGGTAAAAGACGTTCAAAGGCTCACTGAAAAGTTAGCGTCACTCTCCCGATTTCTATCCAAATCGGTAAAAAGATATTTACCTTTCTTCAAAGCCTTAAGAGGAACCAAGAAAAATTGGTTTGTTTGGTCCTCTGATTGCCAAAAGGCTTTTAATGAATTAAAAGAATACTTATCTAGTCCTTTCTTATTGGCATCGCCAAAACTTAGAGAAGAATTATTCTTGTATCTGACGATTTCATCTGTAGCCATCAGTTCGGTCTAAATTCGTTAAGAAGAAAACATACAATAACCAGTTTACTATGTAAGCAAGACCCTAGTCGACGCTGACACTCGATACACCCATGCCGAGAAGATGGCCTTGGCTCTTGTCTATTCAGCGATGAAGCTTTGTCCTTACTTCCAGGCACATAACATTATTTTGCTAACCGATCAGCCTTTGAAGATAATTTTACAAATGCCTGATATGTCTGAGCGGCTAATAAAATGGGCAATTGAATTGAGTAAATTTGACATAGAATTTAAACCAAGACCGGTTATAAAGGGACAAGCAATGGCCGATTTTGTTGTTAAAATTGTGAAGCCGATTTAGGATACACCCGAAGAAAATCCTGGAATCAAAACGGCACCGGTTTGGTTATTGCATGTAGACATATCATCAATGCAATCCGGTATTGGAGTAGGAGTGGTCCTAAAAACCCCTGAAGGAACAGAGATAAACTATTCACTAAGGCTCGCATTCCCAGCAACTAATAATGTTACAGAGTATGAAGCTTTCCTCACTAAACTTCGGTTAGCTAAAGAATGCTCAGTAAAGTATATAATTATTTACAGCGATTCAGAGTTGATCGCAAATCAAGTTCAGAAAAATTTTGAAGCCAATAAGCTCTCCCTTAGCAAGTTATCTTGCTAAAGTGAAAGATATGATAAAAAACTTCGACAAGGTAGAAGTGGTGCATATTTCAAGCGAAGACAATGGAATGGCCGATCAACTAGCAAAGTCTACGGCAACCAAAAATCCCGAGCAATACTCAAATGTTATGCATAAAATTCTGTCCACTCCCAGTATCAAAGAATCTGAGCTTAAAGTTCTGTAACTAACTGCAAATAAAAATTGAATGTCTCCATATTGGAGATACCTTAGGGAGGAATTTCTACAGAAAAATTGAAAGGACAGGAAACGTATAAAGAAAATGGCTGGATGGTATACCATAATTGATGAAAAAATATACCGAATGGGATATTCAATCCCATATTAATATTGTCTTACTCCGGAGGAGGACGAATATGTGTTGAGTGAAGTACACATAGGAATATGTGGATCACACATAGGAGGCAAGAATCTTGCATTCAAAATAATACATCAAGGATACTACTCGCCTACTATCAAAAGGGATGCCATGGAATTCGTCAAAAAATACAAAAACTGCCAATTACATGGCAACTTGACGCACCAACCACACAGAGATGAAATCTTTACAAGCTCCTTGGCCATTTTCGCAATGGGGACTCGATATATTGGGTCCTTTTTCTATGATAGTTGGACAAACAAAGTTTGTTATAATTGGCATCGATTATTTTACCAAATGGGTAGAGGCCACTCCACAGGCTCGGATAACTAAACACAATGCTATTGAGTTCATTAAACACAGCCTTGTCTATCGATTTGAAATTCCTAAAATAATAATCACTGACAATGAGACTCAATTCACTGGAAAGCACTTTACCCGATATTTTCTAATTTAAGCATTCGGTTGGTTCATACTTCAGTAACCTACCCCTAATCAAACGGACAGGTAGAGGTCACCAACCGAACTCTATTGCATTGATTGAAGACAAATTTAGAGGACACTGGGGGCTCTTGGGCTGATGAACTGTCACTAGTTTTGTGGTCGTATCGCACAACACCAAAAGAACCCATTTGAGAAACTCAATTTAGCCTATGTTTTGGAACAAAAGCAGTCATACCAGTAGAAAGCGAATTACCCAGTCTGTGAGTCAAAATTTTTGATCCGATTAGTAACACCCAAAAAATCAGGGAGCAACATGATTTGCTTAAAGAAACAAGAGAAACGGCAAGAGTTCGCATAGCAGCTTTGCAACAGCGAATTGCTCGATATTATAACAAAAGAGTAAAAACTTACCAATTTGACATTAGGGACTTGGTTCTAAGAAGAATTGAAGCAACGGGAAATATAATTAACAAAAATAAGTTATCTCCCAACTGGGAATGTCCCTTTATTGTTTCTGCTGTTCTCCAAAATGGTGCTTATAAACTACGTACTCAAAATGGAAAGCTCGTTCCAAGGACATGAAATGATGTCCATTTAAAGAAGTTCTATCAGTAGGACTCACTTTGGATCCTTACAAGTATCATGTATGTCTTAAAATGTGTAACTCGTCTCAGTATTAATAAAAAAAAATTTTACTGTTGCTTAATTTACCAGTTGTATTCTTTATAAAATATGGCATGATTACTGATCGACCTAGGCTGCTCCTAAGTCAAGTTGTGAAACACTACTTGCTCACAGACCTATAAGCTGTCTTGAAAATATTAAAAACCTCGGTTTTATATCGAGTGACTTATTTTGAAGTCAAATTACAAAAGTTGGATCTGTTCCATTTGACACGTAAGAAAGCGGTCAAATATACTAAACCTTAGGGGGTTATCCAACACACGTGTGGTGACTCCATTATATAAGGACGAGCACGTTCAGTCTACGATGGTCAAATAAAACATCAAGTAATCTTGAATGATAAACAAAAGTTTATACAACCACGAGTTAAATTAATACATAACCGTTCAAAACACATGTATATGTATATATACATCTATGTCAAAGGCCTCTCAGGAGGGTATGATGAGGATTCGCCTCTATCAGAAAAATCCTTCAAGTCAGATTGGCGATGCACACCCATATTCCTTTGATCGAAAAGATTAATTAGGAATTGATGATCAATCAGCACAGCTATTTTCTAGCACAAACGAATGCCTTTCTGAAATCTGGCATTCAGAGCCGATCCTACTTCTTCCGGTCTGAGTCGGATCAGTAGTTCATAACTTAAATGGGCTAACTCATTTTGAAAGTCCGTCAAATGAAGCTTAGAAGATTGGAGCTCATCACTCACCTTTTACAATTCGGATTCAAGATTAAGATTTTGATCCTTATACTGCTGGGCTTCTACGATGGCTACCTCCATTTTATTCTTCATCTCTTCTAGCGTTATTGGATCAATCTGATTCTGAGACAAGCTTCAAACTTCTTGTTGAAGATGTCCAATCCAAAGCCTCCATTGATTCGATTCTCATGATCTCATTCTGCTTTTCATCCTATAAAAAAATAAAAAGAAGAGAGTCAATCCGAATCGGCAAAATCAAATTGTACCCAAAAAATATAACATTACTTAAAACTTGCCTGGATAAAATACACATTCAAAGTAATTTTATTCAAAGACATCCTCGAAGCAGGAGTTGATGGACGATCAGGATGGCCTCCAGGGCTAGGATGAGAAAAAGAGGGAGGAGTGTTCATCCAATCTGGACGAGCTCTATCTTGAACCTCCATTAGATTAGACACTAGAATTTCTGGGTGATGAATTCCTTCTCAAAACGTGGCGGATTGGCTACAGGTTGAGATTGAGCTTTGGCTGGACCGGTGGAAGGAATAGTGATATCCTCAGGGGGTACCTCAGAAGCAACGGTAGCTTCTTGAATTCGGTCTTGTAGATAGGCCGATTGAGTGGAGTCACTGGTCATTAAAGCGCTTGGAGCCTCCTCAGTTCTGAGCTCAGTGCAAATTTTGGAGAGAGGTAGGAGTCCACCAAATATAACTATTTCAGAACCAGTATTCCTATCCAGCATTTGAACGTTAGAGGTCAGCTCGGCCGCCTCCACAGTCGCTTGCACAATGGACGCTGAAGAAACTGAAGGTAAAACAGATGCACCTACTGATTTCTTCATACCAGTCATCCTCTCTGATATCGGTACTCCAGTATCAGTAGAAGAAGAGGATGGACTGGCCAAAATCATTCGACAATGGGAGGTTAAACTTTTAGTTTTGGATTGCTGAATTTTTCTCTTAAGACTTTTCGGGATGTGACTACTTATTGCTGTGGTTTCCGATCGAGGCTCCCACTTGGCTATCGTTAGAATTTCAAGAGAAAAGAGTCGTTCCTTGTCACAAAACGAGTCAAGATTATCCCGAATTAAATCGGTAAATTGTCAAACTGATTTTTCCTCTTCATTTTTGAATTTACCCGTAAAAGATGACGGAACATTGCCCCAACCGATAGAAAAACCTAAATCAAAGCTAGCTTTCAAAAAGAAAAATATATTCTTCAAATTTTTTACAGATTCATAAATTATCACACCGATATTTAATTCATGGGGTGTCAGGGAATCCAGTCTGCACTTTGGTTAAATTTAAAAAGTACTTTTATGATTGTAATATTCAGTGTAAGCCCATAAAGCCAAAAAAAGATGTAAAGATTGTAAAGGTACCTGATAGCATTAGCGTGAAACCTGGCTATGGGGACTCCAAGTTCCACAAAAATCATAGACAATTTCAGGGCAAGAGGAATGCATAAACCGCTATTGAGATGAGCTTCATAAATGGTGATATACCCATCAGGAGGAGAGCAGGCCATATCACTCTCAGAAGGAACCAAGAAAGGTATTTCCTTACAGATTTTAAATTTCGTATAAATTAAATCTATGTCAGTAGATGAAAGAACCGATTGAAAAGCTAGAACACGAGAAAGTTATCGCGATGAGCCATGATGAAGATACAAAGTGAAGAGAACTATTTGAAATAAAACTGGAAGAAATGGAGAAGCCGGATTTGTAATTGATTTCAAATTTTGGCACCAATTTCGAATCATTTTTTAGAATGATGGCCAACTCACATGCCTATCATAAAGATACACATGTGGCAGAACCTGATAGGGTTACTCACTGATATGTAATTAATATTTAGCCCATCCTTCGAGGGAACCTGATAAAGGATTTAGACGATCTCAAATCCAAATTGATAACCGATCTCCATTCAAATCAGTTGGATGATAATACCAGCTTCAATTCAAATCGGTAAGAAATATCGGTTTCAAGTTTGAGCTGGCTCACAGCAGATTTCAATTCAAATCGGCAAGCAGAAAAGCCGATTTCAAATTCAAGCTCGCTGATAGTCGATTTCAGTTCAAATCGGCCGGCAGAAATGTCGATTTCAAATTCAAGCTGGCTGATAGCCGATTTGAGTTCAAATCGGCAAGCAGAAAAGTCAATTTCAAATTCAAGCTAGCTGACAACTGGTTTCAATCCAAATCAGCAAGCAGAAGCACCGATTTGAAGTTCAAGCTGGCTGACAGCGGATTTCAATCCAAATCGGCAAGCAGAAAAGACGATTTCAAGTTCGAGCTTGCTGACAACCGATTTCGATTCAAATCGGCAAGCAGAAAAGTCGGTTTCAAATTCAAGCTGACTGATAGCCGATTTCAGTTCAAATCGGCAGGCAGAAATGCCGGTTTCAAATTCAAGCTGACTGATAGCCGATTTCAGTTTAAATCGGCCAGCAGAAAAGCCGATTTCAAATTCAAGCTAACTGACAATCGATTTCAAGCCAAATCGACAAGCAGAAGCGCCGATTTCAAGTTCAAGCTGGCTGACAACCGATTTCAATCTAAATCGACAAGCAGAAGCTCCGATTTCAAGTTCTAGCTGGCTGACAACCGATTTCAATCCAAATTGACAAGCAAAAAAGTCGGTTTCAAATTTAAGCTGGCTGATAGCTGATTTTAAATTCAAATCGGCAAGCAAAAAAGTCAATTTTAAGTTCAAGTTGGCTGATAGCTGATTTCAATTCAAATCGGCAGGCATAAATGCCAATTTCAAATTCAAGCTGGTTGGCAACCGATTTTAGTCCAAATCGACATGAAGAAATACCGATTTCAGTCTATATCGATTATTGGTTTTTATCGATTTCTATTTAAAACCAGTTGAAGAAGACTGTAAGTTAATCTACCGTTAAGAGGACAATGCCGTTTTGGTTTCAAAGACAACCGAAAAAGTCAACTGGGAAAGGATATTTTTTCTGTTTTCAAGTAAGTTCCGCTCCATGAATCCAAATCGATTAGTAAAAGTTTTTATATTCAGAGTCCAAATCAGCATGATGCTAGAAGAAATACACTCGAATGAACCATCAAAAAGGACATGTCGCCGGTTGAAAATTTTAACCCGCCGACATGGGGGACTAGTGATGGGTACAATGACATATGGGTTGATTTTGACATGTGGAAAGAGCTGTTCCTGATAACCGGTCGCAACAGATCAAACCGGCCGTAACGTATCAAACCAAAAGTAACGGATCAAAACCTATTTTTTTGTCTGAATGATCTAATCATGTGTGCAGGGTGAGAGACAGCTATAAAAAAATCCCCTGTGAAAAACGTGAGGGAGGACCGTTTTCGAAAGAACCACATCCTCGTACTCTTTTTTTACTGTATTTTCTTTTATCAAGAAGGGAGAATGAATAAATGATTCGAATGAAAGAAGAAAAAATTTAATTTTCTTTCAATATTCGTATCAATCAAATTGTGATGTGTAAATTCAGGATGTCAATAATTAATGCATCATTTACTCACAGACTTAGCATTAATTAAGCTTCCTTAAATCCTGAATCTAAGTCGTGTTAGAACTTGTATTTATTTTTGATATTTTAAATATAAGAGATATACAAATTGATGTATGAATAATATTACTTAATAAATAGAACTAGGAAGTGGGTGAACCTAAATTTGCCCATTATTTATTCCCAAGGTATAATTATTACCATCAAAAAATCAGGTTTGAAATGAATAAATTTTATCTCCAGCAGATTAAGCCATAAGTAAGAAAAACGTGTAACCATTTAAGTGACAGGATTATATATTATTTATAAGATAAAATACATCATTATTTTAATATTATTTTTTAATGAAAGATTAGACCGATATTTGACCATTAAATAGATAGCTAATCACAGACTGTGCCACGTCAGTCCATTCTAATATTAGATTCCACTTCGAGTTGTTTTTAGAGTAGTTTTTTTTTTCTTGAATAACCATAGATTATACCGTTTAAACAAAAAAAATATTGAAAAAGATAAATTGAGATTATTAATAAATTACTATGGGATTGTTCTAGAAATATTTTTTAATGAAAACTATTATATATATTTTTTTTTGTCTAACATTTTTTTTAAATAAAAAAAAGAAGGGGCGCTGGTACTTTATTCGAGAGAACGCATGATAATCGTACTACTTGGCATAATTTTAATAATAATCTTTTTTAGAAAAAAAATAATTATTAAATAAGTGATTTACGTATTTATTGAATTATTCAACGAGTTTAAATAAATTGATAACAGAGTCATAATTTATAATTTATTTTTACGAAATGGGGCAACAACATTACCTATTTATATGCAAGTCCATTTATATAAATTAACAAACAAAACAGCACGTGCTCAGCAGAAGATGAGCTTACGAATTACATGCCACCAAGGTTGTTTTTCTCAAATCACCAACTCTATTTGGCAGAAAATAACAACCTCTCACTACAACTCAGAACACGGCTTCAAAGATCTGACCGTTCATCTCGAGCTATGGCATCCGCAGCTCCAGCCTGAACAAAACTGCAATCTCACCACACCAACACAGTTTCGAATGAGTATTGGACAGCACGTGTTAGATGGCTCTGTTCCGGCCGTGTGTACTCACTAAATTCTTCATGGGTGACCGCAGAATGCAATCCGGCTATTCAAAAACTATAGATATGTCTAAAAGATTACATGGCGGGGGTAGATATGCTCATCAATATCACCATCTTGTTCTCGCTACTACTCTACTGACTAGTTATTGCTGAAATCAAACACCATAATTACGTTGTCAGCTGTCTCAAATACATGGCCAGAATGCACCCGTACCGCCATTAACAAGCCAATATCATCCACCATGCTCAATTCTATGAAATGCTTGCCTGCACAGCCAAGGACCGATAAAATTCAGAAATTGTTGTACAAGTTATTAATGCCCTAGAACCTGCTGGAATACCAAATATTGACTACATTTACTGCTGAAATTTAATGCCAAGAGTACAAAATGCAACTACTATATCGCTCGTGACAGAGGTGATGATACTGTCGTTCAATCATCTTTCCTGCATTTATGCTGTCCTCTCACCTTTTTGTACCTAAGAGGTAAATACAGGTATTTTTAAGGGGGGTGTTCCATCACAAAAATAGGGATGCTGAGAACGTTT
>JAOVVI020004333.1:0-17768 GCA_028571085.2 Nepenthes alata | reverse complement strand
TATTGCCCCCTCCGCTAGCGATGTCCCTTACCGATAAAAAAATAAAAGAGAAGAGAAATTTTTATAAGACCGACTCTATTTTATGTCCCGATTTTCAGAATTTTGACTGCTCCGACTTTCTTGATTTCTTTGCATTATGTATTTGCCATAATCCGATCAACTGTTAATTTTATAATATTCATGTTGTATATGTATCTGTATCCGTCTTACAACATAAATGCTTTATAAAAAAATCTATATGTACATTGTTGAACTCCGACTCACTGTTTTCTATTTCTTTTTCTTCCAGATGAAACTATAGAGCTCGTGCCTGACAAGATGGAGTGACTAGAGCTCCGTCTGAATGATCCTAAGGACTCAGAATCATATTTTGGAGTTACCCGGAAGAAGCAGTTTTATTGTAATGATCCGGTTGAAATATATGAATTTTTGTAATTGGACTTTTATGACTATGTATCGATAAATGAGTTTTATGGGTATGAATGTAAATATTTCAGTAGGTTATTGGATTGGCTTCCATTACATATTTTATGGATATCGTGTATGGGTCCTAGATGGCATCTGTAATCTTGTGATTGGTAGGCACGACCGGCCCAGACCAGATCACTGAAACCTCGATGTCCGTTCCCGGAGGTCGTTGGCGGAGTGCAAGAAAAAAAATTTATTCCGTCACAGGAAGCTTGCCCAATTAAACAAATGGGATAGAAATTAAACAAAAAGCTAATGATAGACTATATGCAGTAATTACTCAACTACTTCCCACGTGCACCCATGATGATAAACGGAATTAATTAAATATCTCATATCATTGCCGCTGTCATTAAAAGAACCTTATCCTCAAGGTTGAGGAAGGAGAAATCGTAGTGAAGTGTCATTGTCGCTTTCCATGTAGCCCTGGCGTCTATTTGAGATAACCATTGGGCAAGTGGGTGAAGAATACTTTGGGCATTAGGCCTCTCGAGCTCTCTTAAAAATGCCATCAACCATGCCACTTTCATCAAAAGGACTTCACACGTCACATTGCCACGGCTCCCTACAGCTGAAATGAGGGGGGAGCCGTGGTGGTACATTTTTAGGATTTGTAATAGCTCGCTGGTGACTATAACTTTCAGTTGTTGTCGCAGGACTTTAGGGAGCTCAACTTGCTGGAATTTCGGTGGATGGTGATCAGCCAACTGAAGGACAACAAACTCATGGAGGGGACAATCGTAATAGTGGGGACTAAAAATGAAGCATTCCCTTCCAGATAAGCTATATTAGAATAATCTTGAATGTTCTTTAGACCACAACTAATTGTACAACTAGTAATAGCCTTAAAACAGGCAACCCCAGTAATTGCAACCTGATGGTGCTTCTTCCTAATCAATGCCATTGTCAAATCTGATTGCCGTGGGGCTTCTATTACCGTGGGGGCATTTGTTGAACAGTCGGTATTTGGTTTCTCCATGGATAAATGGATCAGCCACGGCCTTGGTTGCAACATCGGAAGTTGAGGTACTTCGGCCGCTACCAATGCTTCATGACCAAACAAGCCCACGCTGGTCCACCAATCAACCTCTCCTAACTCCAATGCCCCTTTCTTCTCAGTGGATTCAAATTCAGATAACTCGAGCAATTCATCAACAGTTCACGACGGAGATGCAAAGGTTTGCTGCACAGGTGGCTTTATAGCAACTTGTGGTGTGTTTTTGTTTGGTGGCTCCATGCAGTTTCTTTCAGTTTTCTGTGCACATTTGGAGCCCAAAACCACTCCGATACCAGTGGCGAGATATCTCTGGTGATTTCTAGTAAGGGTGCTAGCTAAGTGAATCGATTCGTCACAATCTTGACAGAAGAGGGCTCTGTCTTCAATACAAAAAATGAAAGCAGCCTTGGCATTAAAGGATAAGTCCCATGAGTTGGTAATCGTTGAAAAATGATGCAGATCATCAAGCTTTGTAGAATGGGAACCACTGAACATTTTCAGTACAGTCAATAACCCAAACAGTTTTCCTGAAGGCAGGAGGAGTACAACAATCGCCACAGTATAGGTCCATCGCAGAAAGGACCGCTTGCCCAAGTCTTTAACCACCACCTCACCCAGCAAGATAACAATAAATAGGTTAGTGGACACCACACTATCATTCGTACAAGCATCTCCTTGGTTTATCTCATCAGTCGCAACACACTCATAATAGAGACGAAACCGAAGTCAAGTACCACTCGGTGAAAGTGAAATTCTACAAATGGGAAATTATCTGACCATTGATCGCCCTTCCACCACAAGAAAGCATGTCTGCAATGGTTAGCACATTGTGCATCGGTTCAGTGCTACTTCTCATGTCTCTAAGTGCATGGCATGGAGCAACCTGCACATCATCGCACCACTCAAGCAGATCAAGTGATGGGAAATGCCATATTGTATCCTGAAGTGATTTTCTGTCATAATCAGGTTGCAACAAAGATGAAAAAGATATTGAGGCGTCCACACCATTTATTGATTCCGAAAGCACAATTGCTCCCTCACGGAGCCTATGCTGCCTGCAACTAATATGATCCTCTAATGAAGAGGAATTGATGAAAGCATGAATACACCAACTAACCAACTAATGTTGTTCTTTGGTGGAGGAATTGAGTTTGTTTCTAAGGGCCGGAGTGGAATAACGTGGAGAAGTGCTGATGGAGAATCTGGTTTAAAATGGTGAATTGTGCCCTCATCCCGGAGCACGCAGTTGTTGTAGTATCCATTGATTTTTCCTGTCCCATGTTCCAATCACAAAAATGAAGGTGCCTGCTATGATTGCTGTCCTCGATGATGTCACTAGCTGGAATTGTGAACTTACTTTTGTTACAGCAAGACCCACTATTGCTACATACTTCAACGATTCACATCCCTGAGCACCAAAACCTACGATGAACAGTCTTGCATCCACAATTTTGTTCTGCAGCTTGGATCTAAAAATAGAAATCAGGGCATCATAATGTCTGTGGAAGGGCCAGAAATCCTTCGGATCCAAGTGTTGAGAGGGAAGAGGATCGGCAGAATCAAAGTAGAAAAATCGAAGAGGTGGATGGATCGTACTAATGCAGGTCTTAACAATTTCTTGGCCAACAATATCACCAAATATGGTAATCATGGGATCCAAAACCGTCCCTGCACCCAAGGTGAAGTGGTGAAGGACTTTGTGATTACTCTCTCCAAACCATAGGAGAGAATCAGGTTGTTTGCTGGACAGTTTCCAAAAATTCACATCTCCATATATCCACAAATCCATAGGAGCAAGAGTTGTCACTGATTTCACACCAGTGATTGAAGTCGTGAATTAGGAGGGAGTTGGAATAACAGGGGAGACTCTCGACTCTGTATTTTGAGTATTCATTTCTACAAATGGATCTATTAGGAGTGTAGTGACATGAAAGACGGCCTCTGTAATTGGGATGAGAACCTGGGTAGAGCTGTGAAACATTCCATGAAACGTTTCGCAGTGGAGACACAACTCACACACACAGTGTGAGACCATTTTGGCAGGATTCAAGGTCCCAATCAGCAAATCAGGCAAACTGTGTGGTAAAGGAAGATTTTGCAGAGGTGCGATGGGAGGTTGCTCATCGATTTGGGAATTAGGTGACGCGTGTGGAGATGGTTTCTCGATTCGAGGCAAGGAAGGCAAAATTTCAGTGAAGGAGGTTTGAATTGGTTCAGTGGTGAAAGTATTAGAGGTGTTACCTGCTGCATGTGGCGATTCTGTTGGATATGCTCGATGCCATTGTTGCTCGATTCAATTGAGTGATTGGCTGCGTTCAGTGATGGACAACTAGATTTGCGCTGTAGTGGAAACCGTGGTAGACATGGTGGCGCCAAATCTGTCGGTAGCTTGTCGGAGGTCCTTCATCGCGTTGGCAAGCTTGGCGATGGCCGCTTCGAGTGCATCGAGCACTCGTTCTTCCCTCTCCTCTGCTTTTGTCTCAATGAGAGACCAATTGATACGTGCTCCATAGCCGCACGTTGGAGATCAACGTCGAACAGAGGAGATTGTTGAGAAAAGGGGAGTTTTGGCCGAGGAGAAATCGGGAATAGAGGAGAAACTGACGAGTTCCTCCTATGAAAGCACCTATGATGCGTGCCGCTACAAGTCCTTGCTACAGTAGGACCTCGGTTCTTTGATGGAGCTACAGTGAGACCGCGGTCTCCTACTACAGTACAGCCGAGATGATGCAAGTCGGTCGAGGTAATGAAGGCACGAGGCGGTGAAGCGCTGAGAGAGTGAGAGTAGGGGCGAACAGACAAGTGGAGAAGAGAAAGGAAGGGGGAGGGAAAATTGACCGAAGGGGAGAGAAGGACTAAGAGAAGACAAGGGAGGAGAGAGATTAGTGAGTAATATTCTCTTTTTTTCATTATACCCATGTCAGCAGTATATATGGGGAAACGGAAACGGGGTAACAGAAAAACGGGATGGGAGCAGCCTGCCCAATTAAACAAATGGGATAGAAATTAAACAAAAAGCTAATGATAGACTATATGCAGGAATTACTCAACTGCTCCCCACGTTCACCCATGATGATAAACGGAATTAATTAAATATCTCATATCAGGGGATTATAGATGAAGGGCTTTTAGAGGCTCATATTAACTGAGATAAAACTTGTTTCCACGTTGATTTATGTCAAAGTGCTTGATCTGAACAATTCAATTTAATTGGAAAAAAGTTTACAATCTACTTACATTCCATTTGTAACCCAGTTTCTGTATTTCATCTGCGGTCTCATTGCTGGAGGAGTGATCTATTCACCGCCTATGTCATGTGAGTTTCATTTGTTGTTTATCCTTTCTGATATGCTATTTTGAATTTTATCATTTGAGATGTTTTTGTTTGTGGTGCTCATGATAAAAGTGGGATGATTCTCTCTCTCTTTCTCTCTCTCTCTTTCTCTCTCTCTATACATATATATATATATATTTGTAGTAGGCAAGTAACACCAAAGGAACATGTATAAATTCTGGTTGATTCTCATTTTTGGGTTTTTCATCTTGGAAATAAATTGAAAGGAAGTGTCTAATTTAGCTTCAATATCAGTTTTGATTGCTGTCAATTATATCAGTTTAATCTTTTTATATGTATTCACCAAACTCATTGAAGTTGGCAGAAATTGTTCTATTCAATGATGATCAAGTAAAGCTCATTGATCATAGATTACTGTGGTGTCCGCTTATGCTGTTATTCTGTTCCAGTGGCTGCGGAAGACAAAACGGAAACCTCTACTTCAAGCCGTGGAGAAGATGAAAGAAGGTAAACATATAAACATAACAATTTTGTTGAGAATTTGAATGGGATGTGTGTGATAATGAAATATTTACATCGAATAAGAAACTTGACAATGATATTTGGAGTATTTGTTGAATTTTGCATTGTTCCTTGTTTCTAATTTTTCACGTGGACTTGCTTATGTAGAGCTGATGCTGCTTGGATTTATCTCTCTACTTCTAACAGCTACCTCAACCACAATATCCAACATTTGTATTCCATCAAAGTTCTATGGTGGTATATTTGCTCCGTGCTCTAGATCCAACATTGATGAAGAAACAACTGAAGATAGTGCATCCCAAAATCGTAAACTTTCGATGGTTTCTGTTCCCCGCAATTTTAGGAGGATGCTCAGTGAATTAAACCATAATAAATGCCGAGAGGCACGTTTCTTCTTTAAATGTGAATAATGTATAGTCGGAGTTTTAAACTCTCACTATCTCTTGTTTATTGGCTGTTTTTGATTAACATTTTGTGTAATAGTCAAATATCTAATGAGTTGAGCTTTCTTTTTTCAGCCTTTTTCATTTTTTGTTCTGACTTTGTGTTTTTGTTTATAGGGTTATGAGTCATTTGTGTCATATCAAGGTCTCGAGCAGCTGCACCGGTTTATCTTTATTTTGGCTGTGACACATGTGTCTTATAGTTGCTTGACAATGTTGCTGGCAATTGTGAAGGTCAGAGCTCCTTTAGCCTTCAAATAGAGTTACATCATATGGGATGTTTATCTTTATTGTTCATTATTTCTATTTTGTCCATTTAGAGTAATAACTACACATTTTGGAAGCTTTGCTTTTACTTGTCTCAGGATATCTGAGATTTAATTCCTGTTGTTCTAACTTTATTGCTTTTGTTGTGTCTTCATCCTATGAACACTGGAATTTGATCAACAAATTCATCTGCAACTGACTTTTGAATTATTGAGACCTTATATGAAGAATATGCTGAATCCCAAATGTCAATCTGACCTATTGGCTATGATATGTTGTTCAATTTGGTAAATCTGCAAAGCTTCTTATTCTTGATGATAGATAGAAATAGTTCCCAATTTGGATCACCTAGAAGAACTTTGACCTGGGATGAGAACAAATTGGAGTTTCTTTGCCTTAGGACTTAGGTTCATAACAAGGCTCAAACATTTCTTGCCTATGAGAGAAACTCTAAGCATTCCTTGCATCAAGTTCTCATAACGTGATCATGCTTCTGTACCACATTCTGTTATTGCATTGGTTCTTGTTGAGTACCAATGGTGGGCCTGTTCCCGTTTGAAGTATTATTCACTTTGGGGAAAGGTGTGGGACACATCCGGTCAATAGTTTCGTTCCGCATGGTTTTGTCCTTGAAAAGACGCATTAAATAGATGAAGAAGTATTTCCACTTATAAGCAAGATGTTATCTCTTCACTCAACCAATGTGGGACAATCCATCCTCACAACATCCCCACCTATTGAAGAGGTGGATATGTTACCATGGTGGGGGTGCTGTGTGAACTGCCACAAACAATTCTATTGTTGAGTTCCGAAGTTGGGCTTATTTTCGTTCGAGGTATTGTTGGCTTTGTGGGAGGGTGTGGGATGCATGGTTTTATCATTGAAAAGACACCTCGGACGGAGAAGGAAGCATTTCCACCTATAGGCAAGAATCCACCTCTTCTCAACCAATGTGGACAATCCACCCCCATAAGAGCTCCCCTTTTCTTTTAAAGTATGCAGATACTTCATCTAAGTATTTCTAGTTTTTTCCCCCTTTTGTCCCTTATATTTTTTCTTTCCTCAACTTTGTTCGTTTCATCATTCAAGAGAGGGGCGGTATAGTTCTCTTCTCTCTACCAATGCTGGAGAATTCACCCCCACGAGAGTTCCCTTTTTCCTTTAGAGTATGCAGATACTTCATCTAATTATTTTTAGTTTTTTCCTATTTTGTCTCTTTCATTTTCTATTTTTCAACAATTTTGTTCGTTTCACCATTTAAGAGAGGCACATTATATTAGTCTTCTGAGATATAAAGAGAAAATTTCAATGTAGTCCCATAACTTTATTGCATGCCGGATGTTTGTTTCACCATCAGGTAATCTGTTGTTCCGACCTTGTTTTCAATACTACCTGTCACTCCCATGGAATAAGTGCAAGAGAGGGCATAACATATGCTGATAAACTCCAAAAGAACCAAAATGAAGCTTGCTTTTTCTGCCTCATTTGTTGCTTGTAATCGTATCTCCAGATTCATAGTTGGAGGGCTTGGGAAGATGAGGCTCATATGGACCAGCATGATTCATTAACAGGTCAGCTTTCTTAATGTTTTGGATACATCAAGTTGGGTATTGCAGATCATTTGTCTAGGGTAGAATTGAAATGTTTTGGTAGAGCATCGGCTTAACAATAAACTTGTCACTGTGTGACCCGATAGCCACAAATTTAAGTTATCAAAACAGCCTCTTATGTGTGATAATATAAGACTGTGTACAATAGACTAAAGTGGTCTAACTCTTTCCTGGACCCTGTGTATAGCAAGAATTTTGTACACCGAGCTGTCTTCTTTTTGACCGCACTGCTATCCGTTTTGAAAACCTGTGCACTTACATTTGGAAAGAGTGTGAAATGAGATTACTATAGTGATTGTAGGCACTGTTTCAAACTTTTAAGTCTTCTATTGATTCCAGGTCAAGAAATACCTACTAAATTAACTGACGTTTGATTCACCTGGAAGGCTACTCGGTGTGTAAGATTAAGTTCGAAACACTAAGTGCCATGGATCAATTAGAAAGCCCTTAATGTTAGAAACAAATAGATAAGTTTTTCATTTGGAAAATTACAATACTATCTTAAAGATTAATATGCGGTAGAGGCTCTGAACATACTTTCGTAAAGACAGTTTGTGCCACCTGGGAAATGTTCTGGTTCAATGTCCTTGATGTAACATCCAGTGCCCTTCTGTGCCTTAGAGGGCTAGAACTTGAACACTAAACCTTCTTACCCCTCGAAAATAGATATAATGAAAGTGAGGATATGTATGATAAACTGCCTTTCTTGAAAAAAAATAAGAAAGGAAAAAACTATTCGATGATCCCAGCAAGTTTAGAAATCTTCTTAGTAATAGCCTTATGGGTGCTTAAAAACTAGCTAGAAAGTAAACCAAAGACACATTGCAGGCATAGAAAAAATGATATGAATTGCTTTGAAAAAATAAATGCTGCATGAATCAAATGCCACAATAACTTGTAGAATTCAGGGGCCTCAAATTTGACTAGAAAAAGCTAGATATTGCTAATGCTGCAAAAGGAATCTCAAGTTTTGTTGAAATTAACCAACAGGAAATGGATTGGATGCAATCTAAATTGTATTGGTTACTCCAACCCCTTCTTGGACCCAACTAAGAAGTGGCGTTTGGGCAATCTGTCATTATTTGTTCTGATTCTTCGTCATTATCTACAACATTTTTTTTTTAAAAGTAAGGAGAAACCTTTACTGCCACGGATGCAAACATTGGTATTGGTATCAATATCGGTGGTGGCCGTGTTAGTATTGGACATTACGTATCGATATCGGATATATAGGAAAAGTTTTTTAAAAAATTGTAAGTTAATAGGGTTGTATTGGCCAATTTATTGCTATTTATCACTAATATAACAACATATTGCGATATTGCTATGATATCAAGGTATATCGGTATCAAAGGCCAGATATTTAAGTCAATATTTACTGGTTCTTTGCTATTAATTAGTTTATATCCAGGATTAATTTCACTAGCATTGTGTTTTCCCTTTGATATTAACTTCACCTTTTTGCTTTTGTGGTCAATCAAGTTTTCAAGTCAAGTATTCTTCTGTATTGGCAAATTTTTCCAGTTTTAGGTAACAAATCTTTGGTACTGTACTTAATCCTTTTTCATTGTTTCATGACAACTGATAGGCTGGATATCGGTTTCTGTAGACTTATATCCCTTAAATCTTTGACAATATATTATTAATTAGAAACTTCTTGTGGAATATTTGTGATTGTACATAGAAGTGCACATATTATCATAGAACGAACAAGGAATTGATGCTACATTTACCCTTCAACAGAGATCACAAGGGACTTTGTGATGCGAAGGCAGTCAACCTTTGTCAAATTTCACGCATTCAATCCTTCAGTCAGGATCAAATTCTTGATATGGGTGGTAGGTGAAGAACATTTTATACATATTGAATTGAATGACTTGTTTAGACTTTTGATCCTTGTTGTCTATTTCCCTTTTCACCTGTGGTAGTTGCTACCTTAAAGTAAGGCTGAAGATGAAAATTATTATATATCAGTAGACTGCTGTGTTCTGGGTATGTAGAGGAGGCATGCTTGAAAACAATAGATCAAGATGAAAATGTCGGTATCGTTATTGGTTATGGCTATATCAGTATTGGATATATTGAACAATATGTGTTGATATCGAATAATATATATTGATATCGGATATATTAGAAAAATAGTTTTGAACTTCATAAGTTAATAGGGCTTTATTGACTAATATATTACTGATACGGAAATATATTGAGATATTGTTGCATTATCGGAAAATATCGGTATTGGTGGGCCACAATATCAATACATATTGGCTGATATTGTAATAATTGGCTGATATTTTCATCAATACTTTCCTATTTAGATAATGGCTATACAACTTCTAACTTCTAGTGCCGTTACCATACTTAGAACAAGACCTTCCTATAGCAGACACCAATGTTTTTAGCTTAATGCTTTTCTATTTTCCTATTATACTGCTCTAGAAGGCCAAACATAGGCAAAGTTTTCACTCTTTATGCACCTTTGTCATCATATTTTCACAGGAAAAAAAAAAGAACCACAGTTTGCAGCCCATATATATGGGTACCTTGGAACTGTTCATGATGTTCAAGAAGAAACATACATGCACACCCCACACCTGTATGTACCCATATTGATATCAATATCGGACATATTAAATAATATGTATAGATATCAGATTAATTTGAAGCAAAAAATCTTTTATGTACCATAACTTGATAGGCAAAATATCAGTCGATATATCCTGTATTTGGCTGATATTTTCAATATCAACCCATATATATCTTGATATATTATTGATACAACAACATATCATGATTTTTCTGGGATATTAGAAAATATTGGTTTTGGGAGCCCGATTCTAACATGTCTCGGCAATTTCTTGTTTAAAGAGAGATCTATTTAAAATGATGATGCCTGTAACAGTCTAAAAGAGACCACCACCTTATTCATTCATTTTCGTAATCATCAACATTGCCGGAGTGATATATCTAGTCAAAGCATTACCTTCATCTTGATATGTAACTATAATCGGACACTTTATGTTACTGACCTCACTTGACCCTTGCATAATTTCTTCTGTTGCATGTCACTTTATTCTGAAGTTCACATCTTCAATGTTGTGGAGTTGAGGATTGTTGTTTCTACCTGAAAGATTATTAGATTAGGCAATTTGGAGAAACTTGCACAAAATAAGAGTTGTCAGAGTGTTGGTTAATGTAGAATACTCTAAATATGGTGAGCTACCTAAAGGCTTCCTCATAAATAGAAAACTGTGATTTTATGGTTATTCTCTTTCTTTCTTCCTAAGGCTTTGTCCTTCACCTGCTTGTATGTTTTTAACTTCTCTTACAGTCTGTTTAGATTGCGGATTAAAATTAGAATTTAAAAATGTAAGTTTAATTCCAATTCTGTTAGAATTGGAATTGAGTAGAATTTAAATTCTATCATATTTGAATTGTATAAGGAATTATATTTTGAGAGAAAAAATAAAGTTGAGGTATGGTTATTTTTTTTCAATCCATACAATAAAAAAAAGCCTAATATAAATTTTAAATTTTGTAATGTTTAAAATTTAATATACTGTAGTTTTAAAATATCTTATTTTCAGCTATAGAAAATATTTTATAAATACATATTATATTAAGGTAATTTTAGACAACACTCCATATTAAATTATTGGCTTTTATGTTTTTAAATAATACTTTTATATAATTTATTAAAAAGTAAATTCAAAAAATAAAACTATGGTTGGCCCACCTTTACGCGACCTAAACAGTAGAAAATATTTTATCTAACAAGTTACGCATTGTTTGATTTTATTATATTTAATTGATAGATAATTGTCAATCTCAGAATTATAATTTTTTACTCTACTCCTAAAAATTATAAAGAGTTATCTTACACTATGATCCAATTTCATGGAATTGGGACATAGAGCTAGAGTTTTACTGACAAACAACAAAATTTGAGTTAGGCTTGAAATTCTAATTTCAATTCTAAATTCCAGGCCTAACAAAACGGGGCCTTAAAGAATAATTTTGGACCATTTTGATGGAGTTGGCTGCTAAAAATGAAGGGATGTATTGAGGGGGAAGATTACAGAAAGCTGGGCGATCATTCTCACCAAAATAGCCTGATGCATATCTACTAAAGTAGTGACTGAAGCATCGATGTGTACATAATTTGATGCAGTGTTTATGCGGCTTTGTGAATTTAATGCTTAGTGGAAGTGAAAATGTAATCTGCTTGTTGGTTTGTGTCATTGGGACGGCTTGAAGATCTTTGCTTAAGTACTCTTTGGTTTGTGTCAAAGGCATTCTTGGCACTCGCCTAGGTGCCCGGGCGAGGTGAGGTGAGACATAGGCTGCCGGCCCATGTCCGGGCGAGGTGAATGATGATAACAAGGCAACTAGGTGCTTAGGCACCTGCTCTTTTTTTTTCCTAAATACATTAGTTTTTTTTTTTTTAAATATCCCTAGTCTTTCAAAAAATTTACAAAATTGTATTTATTTTAAATACATTTTTCTTCCATCAGTACAATATGCATGTCACAACCCTACCTTTATCCGTCGTTTCATTCACACCACACAAAATTACTATCTTCATCATTGTCCTTACTATTTGAGATTGCAACTAACAAATCTCAAATGAAGGCAAAGACTTTGGGTTCTTGTGAATAGTTCCAAGCTTTCGAGTTCTACAGCAATAAGAGTAGCAAAGGAGGAGGCTAATTCAGTGGAAATAAAAGAGATTGGTGGCTACAAATTTTATGATGAATTTGATGATGATAATGCTGACGAGGATGATGCGATGGCTTTTGATAATGGTTTGAATTACATCATCTTAGGGTTGTGCATGTGTTAGAAGATACATTTTACATAATAGTACTTTTATTGATCACTTTGTTGTGTAATGATGTAGTAATTATTTTACATATGTATATTTATTATTGCATTCAGTTATTTAAGTCTTGATTAATATTTTTCTATATAATTGTCAACATATATTTATATTTCAATTATCACTTTACTTGTTTTGGGTGAGCACATCACAGAGCGTCTAGTGCCTCGGTCAATATGGAATCTTATCACCTTTGACAACACTATGCTATTATCTTGAATTCCTAATATATCATTTCACTTGCTAGTGTTTGGCGATTCATACTTGCTGGGCTTTTCTGATACCCATTTCCCCTCTGCTCTCCTTTTGCACTGATTGTGTACAAATTTTCACAAGATCCTTTTCCCCTCCAAACCGACAAGTTTGTTTGTTTGTTTTTTTTAATCATCTATGTTAATTTTCTATGATGAGGAATTGATTATTTTATTAAATTACAGGCTTGTTTCTTCCGGCAGTTTGGGCATTCAGTTGTCCGCACAGATTATCTTACACTCCGCAAGGGCTTCATCATGGTACATACAATCAATGCACTAGTGCCATCCTATTTTTTATGTGCCTATTATGCTATAATGTAACATTTGAATGGAACATGACATAGAACATTTCATTGGGTTGTGGCTCCTTTGTTCATTTCATTCTCTTATCTTGCTGAACGAAGAGAAGCGAATGAAAGGTTCTCATGACAAATCTCATAGAGTTGATAATGAAGTTTTCATTTTGTACATGACATATTGTGAATTTGCAACTGTATCTAATCTCCCATTGTGTGCCCCTAAGCAAGATTTCCATGGGTACCCAGTTATTTAGAGAGACGGGTATAATGAGGGTCAGTGAGGACTGCAGCAAATTCTTGGAAATTGCTATATATTTTATGTTTCGAGAAAGATTTACTATATTGTTTTTGAACTGCACGTCTATCTCGCTCAAGCCAGCTTCATTCAAATGAAAATAAATTACAATAGAAGTTTCAACATTACAGTTCTAAAAATCTATCATTGTGAATTATTACATCTTCACAACTAATGATATCCCTCGGTAGAAGTCAAGGCATCACCTGAGATTCTATGGCCATTTATAATTCTCACCTTACATTTCTTTTTCATCAACGAAAAAAAGACACCAAAGAAACTAATTTTCAATCATATTAAATATTCTATGAGCATAATTATAGCGACTTAGGTCCAAATGATAACATATTGTCCGTTTTGGGCAATAGGCAAAAACGTACACTTTTACGATTTTATTCTTTCTAGGCTTCCTTAGGAAAGGGCCAGTTATCATATAAATTTTCAAGTTTTACCATAAGGAACATCCTCTCTTTTTTCCCATGTGATGTGGGATTCCAAATTGTAAGAGTCTGCGCAGAGATCGCAGAGGAAGGAAAGTAGAGAAAGAGAAAGAGAAGAAAGGAAATTACGAAGGAGAAAGGAAAGCAGGGCAATAATAACGAAGAGAAAAGACGCCCGCAATATATTAATTTTTCAATTGAATTTACAATACTCACGGCACCCTTTATATAATACAAACTTAACAAAACAAAAAATACTCTATAAGGAAATCCAGCTCAATAAAATCATCCAGGCAAATAAGGAAATAAAAAATAAGGGAAGAAATAATTACATAATATATTACAAGATATGCATTATTTTGTATTTCCTAATATAAACAACAAGTCCATATAATAAGAAACGACATCCTTATTGCGTGTGGTACGACTCAAGGCTCGCTTGTCTCTCGTTCATGTACTTTTGGTTGGGATTGTCTCTGATACCAATATGGAGCGACTTGAGTCAATATAATAACATATTATCTGCTTTAGGCCGCAAGCATGAGCCTATACCCATATGGTTTTGTTTTTCCTGGGATGTTTTAGAAAAAAGTTTGTCATCATAAAGATGTCTAAGTCTTATATACCAGCTCTCACAATAATGGTTCAGGTATATGTATATTGCAGCTTGTTTCATTCGCAATTCTGTTGTTTCAAATAGAGTACTATGAAAATGTATTTATATATTCCTTCACTGTAATATGTATAGTAGGTTGAACACGTTGCTTGAACTTGTTGGGAGATTGCATTGAATCTACTTTACAAAGGCTATCTGATTTATGTTCTGAATCATTATTTCTCTGAATTTTTATATACCTCTGATTCCTTATATATTCAATACCCCCACTGTTTTCAAATCATACCCCTGGAATTATTATTATTATTATTTGAAATAATTACTAGTCGAAAATGTTCTTAATGCCAAACCTGATAGTTAGTTTTAATTATTCATGTGATTTGGAAGCGTAATCTGCCTTGAAAGGCCTCTCCTTCCCGGGTTGGGGAGGGTGCAGGGTTTCACGATGCCCCTCTCTCCACCCGTAGAGAGAGCCAGAGTTAAGCCTTTGTGACATCGACGTTCGTGGAATATTTGTGAAGCTAAAATCGGAGGAAAGTGACGTTTCTATGTAAAATCTCAATTCTCACCCCATCTAATTCTGTGCTTTTTTTCTCCTATGAACAACTCTAGAAGAATTGCAGCCGCTTGATGATTTTTGTACCTCTGCTATTGTGGGTTAAGATAATGACTTCAAAATTCAACTGAAAAATCTTAGAGACTGCATCTTATTAAAAGGATTGTTTATCTTTCAGTGTCAGCATGTTACATTTATTGCTACCAAAATACTTAGACTAAACTGGCATTACTACCCTTAGGTGAATATTTATTCTTCTGTATTTTCCTTACTTATGGCAGAACCACAACCTTACGTTAAAATACGATTTTCACAGCTATATGATTCGCTCCATGGAAGAAGAATTCCAAAGAATTGTTGGTGTGAGGTAACTCGGACATTTCTTTCTGAAACTTTAACTTTTACATATTAACTATACCTTGATGTTTTTAGTTTAAATTTAGTTAATGTACATCATATTTGGCTGCTTAGTACTTCGCCTAAGGCAGCTTGTGACAGAGATGATGGAGGAAGCTTGAGATCTTGATGAACCCAAGTCTTATCACCATTTTATTGACTTGAAATGGTCCCAAGTTATTTCACTTTTTCTTTTAGATTCTTTTCAAAATTTCAAGAAGTAAAAATAATTAGGAAAACCAGTTTCAAGTGGAATGTATCTTTCTCTTGATTGGAGATCTCTTCATGTGGTAGAGTGTTTTGTTTCTTGTCTTTTTTGTGGAGTTTGACTTGTCAGTCTTGGTTTACAAATGTGTTTTGAGGTATTAAGATATTATCTCAAGCAGTTCAACTGTGGAAAAACATATACTGATATTTATCTGTCAGGTTATAATTAGTAAAAAAATTTTTACTTATGATATTCCCATAACGATACGTATTTTCCAATATGTCAATTATTGATATGATCATAACCGATATCAATACTAACAGTGTAATTGCACTGTTAAAAAAACCTTGAATTGAGAAATGTGGGTCAGACACTGTTTCTTTGTCGTTTCAATTGGTCTGAACTCGTGAATCGAATTTGTTGGTCCGAAATCATATAATATTGTTCTTGAGTTTTTCTTTGTTCATGGATTCTATTACTACTTATGCATAATTAGGTCTGCTCATGAGGTTCCCCTTCTAAAATGCCCATTTTGGGTATCTTTTTTTTTTTTTTGCAGTGTCCCGCTTTGGGGATTTGTTGTCGCTTTTCTGCTTTTTGATATAAAAGGTATGGCATACTATGTTAAAAAAATGCGGTAAATAAACTTACTTATACTGCTACTTATCACGATATACTGTTGTATCGGCCAATATTCAAAATATCGAAGTATATAACCCTTTTAGCTTATGATTTTTAGAATTTTTTTTTAATATATCTGATATCAATACATATTGTTCGATTAATACCAATACTGATATTTTTATTCATACTCTAATGTATAGGGATTATACACCTTTTCTTCACCATGAACCCCGAATCGCTCATTGTTTTATGATTATGTTATGGTTGAGTGCAGTATAATCATATGAGTGAACATTGTGCAAAGTTTAGAAGCTTGAGATTAATCAAATTTTCTTCTCTTTTGCAGGGTCCAATTTATACTTATGGATAGCCATCATACCTATCACAGTGAGTTTTCCTTGTACATGCAAATTCTATGATTTCTCTCCCCCAGTGACTATTCCATCCATCTGAAACAATTATCCAAATTTGGTCATCTAAGAAACACAAACATTTTGCCGGAACTAAAGTATCAGTGTGGTAACACATATCAGACACTGACATTGTCTCGACACTCCCTGACTCGTGTCAGACACGGTCTGATATGTTCGACACATTTTGGACACGTATGTGATATTTTTTGACACTCTTGAGACACGTTTTCATTCAAAATTTTTGTTTTTATTCGGTATATTTTGATAATTATGAAATATAAAGGGATGTGATATATAAAGAATTTGTAATATTAAGTTTTATGTTAGTTTGTTAAGTTATATCCTTGTTAATATTATCATTCTAATATTTTAGCTTGTTAAAAATATTATAGCATAACCCTTTCGTATTGGTTTAATATCGTGCTTTTTTTGACTTTTTGGGTAAATATGTATATATGTATTACTAATTTAATATAAAATAATATAGTTTATCAATTAGAAAAATAATAAATTATGATTTTAATTAACATGCTATCAATATATCGTGTCCTCATCTATAAAAAAAAAAAAAAGCGTCTCAATGTGTCGTCGTTATATCTTCCTTTTTTTGTGGAGTATAGGATAAAGGGGTGCTTGAATAAAAAAAATTCAATGGATATAATTTAAATTTTAAAAAAACCTTTAAATATATTTTTTAAGTCATTTATCATATTGGTTTAATTATTCAATAGATAATAATAATTATCTTCACTTTTTTCTTAAAAAAAAAAAAATTACCACCGTTGCATGGATAAGGGCGCGAAGACGCTACATATCCATTGAGTATGACCCATTTCTCTGGAAGACTATGATGCATCTGTGCAAATATCAGTCTATACGATATATAATTGCTAACACATATCAGTATGGCATATTTCTCGATATCATAACAATATCGTTATATGTTTCTGTATCGGTTAATATAAGGGTATCAGCTTATGACTGTAAGAAATTCTTTTCTGTCTGGTATATATGATACTGTACGTATTGGTTGATACGTCAAATATTGATATAATTGTTACTGATAACGATACAAATATTTTTCATCCGTGACGTGATGTTATCAACTGTTACTATGCAGCTAGTCCTTTTGGTTGGCTCGAAGCTGCAGCATATTATTGCAACCTTGACATTGGAGAGTGCCAAA
>JAOVVI020004332.1:0-17769 GCA_028571085.2 Nepenthes alata | reverse complement strand
AGGTTGTATAATTTTTCTAGTATTCTTATTTGTCAATGGTATACCTGTTGGAACAGGCTTTTTATGAACTTCAACCCCGCCGTGTACACGGGTTGACATGTAATAATGGAGAGCTGCTATGGTCCTCCTGTATGGAATGTTTTTATATTCAACAAACGGTTAGTATTATAATTTAAATAGATGAATAATTTAATTTAAATTATTTGATATAATCTCTATTATTTTTATCTACCTAACTTTTAACATTAGCCGTTGGGTAGATATGAGATTCTACCCAATGTGAAAACTATAAATGCACCTGTAATAAAGTGTAATTTGTGAAAATGTTGAGTTCCTTGATTTGGCCTATGAATTAATCTTCTAATATCAAGTCAATGATAATTATCAAAGTAACAAACAGCTTGTTTATATTATTAGTGAGTGAGATTGGTAAGTTTATATTATATTATATTATATCATATCAGTTAATAATAAAAATTTTAAATTTGTTTATTTTATGGTATCTGATTAAATTTTAATACTTTCTCGGTTCAGTAAGTGTATTGTTAAAATTGGGTTAGGATGTCGGGTGACTTTGATGAAAAAAGTGCAAATTTTGGATGGAAATTTTTGGTGTGAGCAATTAATTATCGCGATTAAATTAAAAATTAAATTGAGAGATGTAGCTAAGAGTAAAGAGCCACAATGAATCTAAAAAAATTTCTTACTTAGCTCTTATTTTTTTATTCATGTATAATTAATTTAATCATCAGATTTTTAATTAAAAAAATTAAAAATTGAGTCAATTTAAAAAATAATGATTTTAATTTAATATAATTAAACAACACATGCTTTTTCTGAAACTATAAAAAACATCGAATGTAAAGAAGAAGAAGAAATTAGAACTCTATACAGTGAAAGAATAACACATGAATGAAATGTTGCAAAATGGTTGATTATATTTTATAAAATTCATGTCTGTAAGGACGGGGTTTGATGGATTAGGGGATGCTGCTTCTCCAGAAGCAGCATTTGCTTTGCTTGTTTTCACCATTGGATTATTTTTAATCCAATGGTGAAAATTTAAATTATATATAATAATATTTAAATAAATATTTTTATTAAAAATATTTATAATATTTAATATAATATTTATTAAATATTAATATTATTTAAAAAAATTTAAAAATAACTATATATAATATGTTTTTTATTTTTTAAATCTCCACCATTAGATTTTAATCCAATGGTGGAGAAGAGCAAAGCAAATGCTGCTTCTCCTTATGGAGAAGCAGCATCCCTCGTTCCGGGGTTTGATTCCTTCTACTTGTCGGTGTTCCGCACGGCGCCGGAGCGATTGTGACGGTGAACAAAATGTGGGGAAGGAAGGCGAGACAATGGAGGGCAATGGCCAAGGAAGCACTGAACCGAACCGTGATTGTGGCCAAATTCCTCTCCTTTCTCCATATTACCAACACTTACATCTGCTTCCCCACTCTCGTATTCTCCCTAAATCCCCCTTCTCTCTCTCTATCGTTCGAATCAATCTCACTGGAAGTAAAAACAGGTCAAATTATTTGGTGGTGTTAACAGGTATATGGTCCGAGCATGCTGCCGACCTTGAATATGAGGGGTGATGTGCTTTTGTCGGAGAGAGTGTCGCATCGGCTAGGTAAGGTAGGCCTGGGAGACGTGGTTCTCGTTAGGTCTCCTGAAAACCCTAGAAAGACGTTGACCAAGCGCATTATTGGCGTGGAGGGAGATCGCGTTATCTTCATGGTTAATCCGGGCAGCTGTGACGTTTCTGCGACTGTGGTGGTATGTAACTTGCTTCAAATTGCATCCTTAATTTTCTCCCCAGCTAGCTTGTTCTGTTTCTACTTTATGACAATAGTTGCTCGCTGTTAATGTTTCGAGTAGTGGATGGATCTTCTGATAGGACTAGACCCGGAGACTCAAACTAAAAGATAATATAAGAAATATAGGTATTTGCATATACTTAGAAATTGTATTTATAGTAGATAAGATAAAAAAAAGACATTTGAAGTTGTTTGGGCACTTAAAATGTAGGATAAAGAAAGCACCAATAAGAATATATGAGTTAGTTATGGTTAGTCCCCTATATTGATATTTTTTGATACTATGATATTATTGTAATATGTTACCATATTGACAATATATCATGATATATCAGCCAATATTTGGCCGATATAATCATATCAACTTGTGATTTTTAGAAAAATTTTCCTTCAGGTATATTCGATATCAATATACATTATTTGATATGTCTGATACTGATATAAACGCGATCAGTACCGATACTAATCTTTTTATCCATAGTTGGACGAAAAAGGTAGACATAAAAAAGCTTAGAGTGATGAAATAAATAATTGAGAATTACTTATACTCTTGGAGGATATTATATTAAATTGAGTTGAATAATAAAAGCATAATCATATGGCCAATCCTACGTAATGAGATTTAAGGCTTTGTTTTTTTTCTTTTTGGTTTTATTTGGTAATGATTGCAACATTCTTCATCGAGCCTCATATTCTGTTTGTGTTATGGAAAATTAAATATTTGTGGTAGTCTTTAGTTGAAAAGTTGTCCGTTATGCCATTGACATATAGTTGGAGGCAGGATGACTAGGTGCCATCCAGTGGGCTGACCAAAGCTGGTGAAAGAACTTACTAAAGGGAAAATGACCATAGTTTGCCCCACTAAAACAAGAGCATTTTGGAGACAGTAATTCTAGTATTTGAGGCATGTAGGACACAATCTTATATGTGAAATTGTCCAGACACTTTCATGATCTTGACAAATCTACCCCATCATTGGACGAATTCTTAAAGAACTAGTGAAAATAATGTGTGTTATGAAATGAAGAAATTGGAATTTATAAAGGTTGAGTAGATGCTGATTGATAAAAGACACCTTTGGTTGTAACTGTATGAAACCCCTCTTGGTGCAACAAGAACCTCTTGGAGTAAACAACTCCACTGCAGTGGCTACTCATCGAAATAAGATGAGAATGAGGTCAAAAAGGAAGCTAAGTCTTAGAAAACGGGAAATTGCAGGTCATCATAAACAACAACGTAGTAGGAATGATGAAAATTTTAGAAGTGACATGACCGTTTTAAATTTGTGAAGGACTTAGCAATGTGGAAGAGGGAGCATTGTTAGATGCAGAGAATTGTGGCTTGATGTAGCTGTAGGATAATGTTCAAGGGAATTCTAGAAGCATCTCTTGATCATGTGGGAAATGTGACGTGGATCAAGGATGATTGTTGGATAAAATGTGGCGTGACTTGAAGATAGCCATGGGACAAATTTTAGCAAATCTTCTAAAAGCCCTCTAGGTAACATGATGAATGCAACAGGAGGATGACACATGGCTGCATCCACCATAGCAATGGGAAGCATCATCTATTTTATTCTATTCTTTTCTAGTAATTTGTTGAAGAGGGGAATGAGAGTGAGGAATTATGTACAAAAAGGATAATGTAAAAATTAGTAATATATGAAATGAAATTATCTCTTTGAGTTGTTTGCTTTGGAGACCTGTTCCTTCTCGAATTAGAGCAATTTTATGTTTCCCTTCCATTTTGGTCACCTTTTCTATTGCTTTAATAAAGTTGGGATTCCCCAGCTCCAGTTAATTAACCTAAAAAACAGGAAGAAGAAGAAAAGAAAAGTGGCATCCTTGCAACAATTTGGTATCAGAGACAAGTCGATGGTTGAAGGAACAATGATGAATCAGCTAATCGAGGCAATGACAACCGCAAACCAGCGAATGGATGCTCTCGAGCAAAATGTTACTGACTTAACTTAGATAATTGTTGGTTTAACGGAGCAATGTGATAGATGTTCTATCTTTACCAACTGATGCTGGCAATGCAACCACCATGGATTCAAGTAGTAGACTATACAGCTAACAGAGAGGAGGAAATGGGGATTAATGTCAATAGAAATGTATAAGGTTGATTTTCCCGCTTTGAAGGTGACAACTTGGAGGGTTGGATTTCTAAGGTTAAGCAGTATTTTTAGATGTACAGGACTCTGGGTAATCAGAAGGTATTGATATCTTCTTTTTACATGGAGGATGAAGTTTTGGTGTGGTTCCATGATGCCCAAGGATTGGGGGAATTTAACAATTGGGAAGAACTTACCAAGGCTATGCTGGCTCACTTTGGCAGTCACGCCTACGACGATCCCATGGAGCAGCTACAAAAACTCCAACAATGGTCAACGGTGACAATTTATAAGTCTCAGTTCGAAGCCATCTCAAATCGGCCCAGACATGTGTCATTAGCAATCAAATTGAGTTGTTTTTTAGGAGGTATCAAGGATGAGATTCAGTATTCAGTAATGCTTGTGGGTTCAACTAGCCTTCACCAGGCTTCTAGAATGACACGAATACAAGAGGAGTTTATTGCAAGCTGGAGAGGTCAGACCTCCTTTGCGGGAGGGCAATTGGGTCACCATTCCCTTATCTGGGATAACTATCTCAAGTAGAGTTGCTACCAAACCGGAGTTGGTGGTTTGCTGGATCACCCCAGAAGGAAAGACCAGACCAGGGGTTATGCTACCATTATCGATGCACAAATGCTCAACTACAAAACTTTTCATGGTGAAAGCGGCTGGAGAAGGTTTTGAGCCAGGACCTATCGATCCTAACCCTCAAGAAGCCGAAGAGAATGAGAATCAGAGCTTGGAAATTTCACCATGCAATCACTGGAGCACAACCCCTTTACACAAAGACTATGAGAGTAAAAGGAAAAATTAATGAAGTCTCAGGTGTGATCCTCGTTGACTCCGGCAATATGCATAATTTCTAGGACTCTGAGTTTCGTGATGAGGAGCCGATGGAAAAAACTAGAACCACTAATATATAGGTGTAGATAGCTAATAGAGTAGTATTTCAGGGAGAAGGGTCATGTTGGGAGGTAAGGTTTGACATTCAAGGCCGTCAATTTACTGCCAGTTTCTTAATCTTATCCTTGGGTGGCTATGATGCAGTGCTTGGAATTCAATAGTTGGCTACATTGGGTTCAATTACATGGGATTTCCTCACTTGACACATAGAGTTCAATCTCTGTGGCCACTAGATAATGTTGAAGGGTTTGAAGAGAGCAGAGAACAAGGTGCAAAAAGGTACTTCATGGCTGAGGATTTCGGCCATTGAAAACAGAGGAGTGGTGTTTAAACTCCTAGATAGTTTTGGCTCTCCTAAATTAGCCAACTAAACACCAGGAGTACAGAAGTTGTTGCAACTGTACCTGAATGTGTTTAAGGAGCCAGAAAGGGTGCCTCTTTGCCGAAATCATGAGCACTAGATTGTACTCAAGGATGATTCTAATCCAATAAATGTGTGGCCTTATCGTTATCTGTGTTGCCAACAGAGTGAGATCGAGAGACTAGTTAAAGACTTACTCGAGACAGGGCCTATTCGGCATAGTCATAGTCCATATTCCTCGCCTATCTTGTTTGTAAGAAAGGTGGATAACAATTGGAGGATGTGTATTGACTGCCGGGCATTGAACAACGAGACGATTACAGATAAGTACCTGATCCCTTTAATTGATGAGATGCTAGACGAGCTGCGTGGAGCTATGAGTTTGCCTCAGCTAGACCTAAGGTGTGAGGATATCACCAGATCCGCATGAAGGTTGGCGTACCAAAGACGGCTTTTTGAACCCATGAGGATCATTATGAATTTCTTATAATGTCATTTGGGTTGACAAATGACTGATAACTTTTCAAGGGTTGATGAATAAAATTTTTTGACCTCATATTAGAAAGTTTATTTTAGTCTTTTTCGATAATATCTTGATTTATAGTTTGGAGGAGAAGACTCATGAAATGACTTGAAAAGTGTGCTGTCCACTTTGAAGGAACACCAGTTGTATGCTAAATTAAGTGTAGGTTTTTTGTATGGAAATTGGGTATCTGGGACATTTTCGGGGACCCTTTGAAGATATGGGCTATGCTTGAATGGAATCTACCCGAATTAATGAAGTCTTTAAGGGGATTTTTTGGGTTTACAGGTTATTATTGTAAATTCATCCGAAATTATGGTTTGATTGCTGCTTTACTCACAGCTCTAGTAAGGAAAATTTTCTTTGTATCGATTGACGAAGCAAAGGGGGCCTTCCAAAGGCTTAATGAGGTTGTGACAAGGCCTCCTATCTTAGCCTTACCCAATTTCAAAATGAAATTTGTTATTTAATGTGATGCTTTTGGGGAAAGCATAGGGGCTGTATTGATGTAGGAAAGGAAACTTACAGCATTTTTTATTCAAGCTCTAAAAGGAAAGGCTCTTTTGCTTTTGACATATGAAAAGGAGCTTCTATCACTTGTAATGGCTATACAAAAGTGGAGATCATACTTATCGCGTCAAGTATTTATTGTAAAACGGACCTATACTGGAGCAAAGGGTAGGAACTCTGGCATAACAGATGTGGATTTCCAAATTATTGGGCTATGACTTTAGCATAGAATACAAGAAGAGGCGAGACAATCAAGTAACAGATGCCTTATCATGAAAGGAGGATGACTCGAAGTTAATGATGTTGTCCTACACTTATCCTGATTGAGTGGAGGAGATCAAGGCCACATGTCAGAAGGACCCAAGCATTCAAACCATATTGCAGCAACTAAACGAAGTTACAATTCCTCCAAACTCTCATTCATCAATTAATGAGGTTCTCCTTAAGGGGGAAAAATTGTCATTAGTGCAGATATGGGGTTTCGGCAATAGGTGTTTTTAGGCTGTAGACCTAATTCATTTTCTTGGGATTGTAATTCAATCGGTTAGAGCACCGCCCTATCAAGGCGGAAGCTGCGGGAACTGAATACATTGCTGTCCGACCAAATATCAAAAGGACCTAGGCATTCAAACCATGCTACAACAACTAGAGGAAGGAACGATTCCTCCAAATTGTTATTCATTAATTAATGGGGTTCTCCTTGGGGGGGGGGGGAATTGTCATGAGCGCAAATCTAGGGGTTTGGCAATAGGTGTGGATTGGATATGTTACCTTTCAGTTAGGGGGCATTTCGGTTATCATAAGACTCTAAGCCGAGCAAAGGCCAATTTTTATTGGAAGGGCATGAGAAAAGGCATTAGAAGACTTGTTTGGGAGTGCCAAGTTTGTCAACTAATAAAGATTGACCTGCAAAGGCTCTTCAAACTCCTTCAACCCTTGTCTATTCCCGAAAAATCATGAATGGAGTTATCCGTAGACTTCATAAAGGGACGTTTTAACTCACAAAATTGTAATAGTAATTTGGTGGTTGTTGATTAACTGACCAAATATACACATTTTATACCAATAACTCATCCCTATATAGCCCAACCTTGATTTTTGAATCACATTGTCAAGCTCTATGGAACCCCCAAACCATAGTTAGATGATCAAGATGCTGCCTTTACGAGCTCCCTTTGGAGGAAACTTTTTAAGTTAAAAGGGACTAAACTACAGTTTAATACTACTTACCACCTTCAATCGGATGGGCAAACTGAAATAGTCAAGAAAAGTCTAGAATAATATCTAAGGTGTTATGTGGGAGACAAACGAAAATCATGGTTAAAATGGTTAGCCATGGCCAAATGATGGTAAAATACTAGTAGCCACTCGTTGACATAGTTAACCTCCTTTGAGACGGTTTATAGAGTTTCTTGAACCCAATCGGCATAGTAAGTTGAGAGAACTATGACGAACACAGCAATTGAAGAGGAGCTTAAGAGTGAAGATCAAATTTTAGCATTATTAAAGGAAAAATTGTCCAGGACTCAAGCTCATATGAAGATGCAGTATGACAAATATAGATCTAAAAGAATATTCCAAATTGAGGATTATGTCTACCTCTGCATGTAATCATATTGGCAGAAGTCAGTGTCTTTTAGAAGAACTTAAAGTTTGTGTCTAGATTTTTTAGCCATCAATTGGAGCTTCGATAGACTATCAGGATACACCTTGTTTTTCATGTTTCTACCTTGAAAAAGTAGATTGGAGTAAGGGAAGAAGCGAGTCAAACTTTACTGCCTGTGGATACCAAAGGAGGGATTTTACCCGAACCAGAACAGATCATGAACTGAAGGGTTTGGAAAATAGGTCAAAGAAAAGCTATTGAAGTGCTTGTCAAATAGAAGGGAGCATCAGATGAAAACAACACTCGAGAGCCTTGACATATACTCAAGTTATGTTATCCTCACCTTAAGGACAAGGTGCTCTAAAAGAAGATGAGAATGAGGTTAGGAAGGATATTGAGTCTTGGAAAGTGGGAAACCTCAGGTCATCATGGACAGCAGCGTAGTAGGAATGATGAAAATTTCAGGGGCGATGTGGCCATTTCAAAGCCATGAAAGACTCAACAGTATGGAAGAGGGAGGGTTGTCAAATGCGGAGAATCATGGCTTGATAATAGATGTAGGATGATGTTTAAGAGGATTATAGAAGCATCTCCTGATCGTTGGATAAAATGTGGCATGGCTTGAAGACAGCCTTGGGATAAAACTCAAAAACTTTTCTAAAAGCCCTCCAGATAGCACGTTGGAGGCAGCAAGAGAATGACACATGGCAGCATTCACCATAACAATGGGAAACATTTTTTTCTGTTTTATTCTATTCTTTTGTGGTAATATGTTAAAAAGGGGAATGAAAGTGAGGAATGATCTGTAAAAAGGATGATGTAAAAATTAGTAAGATATGAAATGAAATCTTTGAGTTGTTTGTTTTGGAGACTTTTTCCTTCTTGAATTGGAGTAACTTTCCGTTCCCCTTCCGTTTTGGTCACATTTTCCATTGTTACAATTAAGCTGAGTGTTTCTAGCTCCAGTTAATCAACCTGAAAAACAAGAAGAAGAAAAAGAAAAGGGGCCTCACCACAACACCCATTTGCTATAAACAAGTGTCCATTGATGCAGACAAACATCCATCGGTACAACAAATTCCTATTGGTGTCACAACTTTTATACAGTAACTTTCCTCTTTTAAACTAATGTATGACTAAGTCCCCTCCTTTAGATTACAATCTGTTACAACAATCCTTTACTAGATAGTAATAATGCTTCATGTTTCTCTTCACCTTTTAAGTAACATGCGTCCAAAAAGGTTTCTTTTGAGTTAAACCTTCAATTAGTGTAGGTCTTCTCCAGTTCCAATGAAGTTATTGGTTTTATTAGATTAAACCAAAACTTCTTTTTTTTAGAATAAAGAAACCACACACGACATCCATACAATTTATTTAAAAGCCCATTTGGAAGTGGGAAAATGTGCTCAGAATTGGGAAATGGAGTTGTCATTGTGCCATTTAATTCCCTTTCTTTTGTTTAATTATCCGGGCAAATTGGATTTTATAACTTTCAATTTTCCACAGTAGACTAAATCAGTGTGGCCCACAGCAAATACCAATTTCGTAGCTAACCCCGACAGATCAGAATTCCAAACTCTCCCTTGTTCATGACTTTCATTTGCAACTCATCTTATCCTCTATTGGATACAACTTCTCTAAATCTGGAAGCTACACCCCCACTGTTGAACTAAACCTCATTCTTCCTGTTCATCCTCCCATCCCGTCTGTCACCCCCATTTGTGCGGCTTTACGTTGCTTCCTTCTTTGGCAGCCACAATCCTTCTTTCTTATTCCCTCATTTCTTCCTGTCACTTGCTTTCACAACAAGGGAACTCATAAATCTTCGAAAGGTAAATCTGGGAAAGGCCAGTTCTACAAGCTCTCAATGTGAATGTCATGGCAATAGAGACAATGAGCTCCACTTCGATAGTGTTAAATAATGCATAGGTCTTTGTACTTTTGCTAGAAAGCTTGCTGAGCTTCAGGCTACTGCTACTGAAATCTAGGCTAAGTTAGTACCAATTTGGATACCCTGTATTGGATATTTAGGGCTCTATTTTGGGTGCTAGTAAATTTCTGCAATGATTTCTCAACTAAATGATGAAATCACTCAATGCTAGCTAAATCTCAAGATTGTGATATTCATTGATGGAAGAACAAGAAAAGGTGGGAAAATGGGCTGAAATTATAAATATGCCCTCAATTCCTTAGTTTGGAATTGTTTCTATTGCTTCTGTGTCAAACAAGAAATTATAGGATGGTCCTTTGTTACAAGGATTCAAAAATTGAATGTTATGGTCACACGGTCTCTTCCATTGGAGATCCTCACGAGGTGAATATAAACTTTTCTGGTAAAATGGAGAATAACCTTCAAATTGCAGAGGAAGTGGATGGCTCTATCTCATGGATGATGAATCTGGAGACCCGGATTAATTTGCTAGTCGAGTATGTTTATATTTAAATTGAAATTTCAGTTGCAGTGTACATTCTTTATGCAATCAAACAGTAGAATAATAATATCAGTTCAATTTCAATTCTGTCAGAATTGAAGTTAGAATCCCAATCTCAATTTGACAATACAAACGAACCCTAAGAGATTTTCATCTGCTTTAGCATTTTGTGTCCATGTGCTAATCCCAAATTGATGAATATTTAAAGAATTAAAGCCCAAAAACTCTTGACAGATATGGTTTTTATATTCATATAGATAAAGTTTCCTGTATGCCCCTGCTACTATAGGCATCTATGAGTGTTCAACTCAAACTACTCATTCATAACAGTTAGTTCTGAATATCCTAATATAGGAATTAATTTAATCTTATTTCAGGGCAACACTGGCACATTTCAATGACTTGTTATTGCCCATTAAAATTTGAAGTTAATTTAGCCAAATCAGCTAAAAAGGTGCTTTATAAGGGTTTTAGCCTCGTCCCACTAGCTGTCATTCTTATCATATTCCTCGGCAACCCTTTTGGTTTAAGAATCCCATACTTGACATAAACAGTGGTAACTATACCATTGGAGATTAATTTGCTGACATACTCATGTCTTAGGCTTATTTGTCTGGACTGGCCATTATAACAGGTATTATATGCTCTAGACATAGTTGCTTTCACTGTTGCATATCACATTGTAAGGAAATAGCTGCATAGGTTGTGGCCATAACTTAATATCCAATAACATATGTCTCAGCCATTTTTCTTCCTTACCCACGTCTGCTAGAGTTAAATTCTGATTCCATAGTTGAATGTGTAATACAAGTTTGCTTCTTAGATATGCAACTAATTGCATCACAATGACATGGATTTATTGGAATTTGCTTTTGTTGTCCCACGAGCATCAGAATATCCTTCAAGCACTGTTGGAAAGTCTTAGTGAAATAATCCAAATGTAGTAGCTTGTTTTAGATAACTGGAAACTCTACTAATCGCTTTTCAATGATCTGTATGTGGTTTAGTAGTGTATCTAGAAGGTTTGCATACAGCAAAGCTGTAGTTATAATTTCTGAAGTGACTCATAAATATAATGTGACTGATTCAATGCATAACCTCCATTGTGTTTCTTGACTTTCTCAAACAATATGTCCATTAAAATCATTCATCTTAAACATTGCAGTTAAATACTACTTAGTTTCATTTGCACCAAGCATGTTTGTACCAAAGATTACCATATCATCTACATAAAGACATATTATGATACCATAGTCTCCAGTAAGCTAATATTATATATATTCATATGGAAGAATTAGTATGAAACCATTTGGCATAAGCGCATAATCAAATTTTGGAGTGTGCTTCAAACTACACATAAATTTTGTGAGGTTATAACAAAAGAATAGAGAAAACCACACACCCTAGGGTTAAGTATTAGTTCAATTACTAAAATACTCTTAGCAAAAGGAATATACTTCAACAAATTCAAGAACATATTCTAACACTACCTCATATTCAAAAACTCTCTCTAAAGCCCATGCTTAGATGATGGTCATGCCTAACTTGTTAAAAATATACTCGACTCACACACTAATTAGGGATTTGGTAAAAATATTTGCTAGTTGTTTTTTGGTTCTTTGAAAGAAAGTGACAATCCACTTCTGTATGTTTTATATATTAATGAAATATTGGATTTGATACAATGTATATTGTTGCTTGATTATCCAACCATAACTGAGATGGTCCAATATTCCTACCTCAGAGCGATTGCAGCTATTGTCAAATCAAAATTATTTCATATGTGACATATATGAATGCTTGATATTCTGATTCAACACTTGACTTTGCAACTATATTCTATTTCGTGCTCTTCTAAAACACTATATTGCCTTCAAGCAACACACAATAATTGAGAGTAATTCGATCATGATGAGATCTAGCCCAATCAGTGTCAGAGAATTCCTCCATTCGAGTTTGACAATAATTATTATAATGTAAGCCTTGTCCTAGTGTATTCGTAAGGTACCATAAAATATGAATGATGGTCGCCAATGTGGGACATGAGAAAACATAATTTGACTTAAAACACTTACGACTAATGTATGTTTGGTCGAGTTACAACTATATAGTTAAGCTTTCCAACCAATCCTCAATAGCATTTTTGGTTCAGCAAATATTTCCTTTTCATCTGGAGATGACTTCATCTATTAGTCCATGAGTGTATCACATGATATTGCATTCATCATGCTCATCTTGAAGTAGATCTGGGGTATACTTTCGTTGTGAAATAAAGTGCCTCATCGACACCAATATAGGACTAACTCCCTTTCTTTCCCTTACAATCTATTGTAACAACAAATCCCTGTTAATCTTATTTTACAACTATAAATCAAAATGTGTTTACACCCACATTCGGCTAGGTGAGTCCCACAAGGTATCCGATATCCATGACATGCAACTGGCTTTGTAGTGCTTATCGGAGGATTGTACCCATGGCATGACCCTCAGTTTGGATCTATGATAGGTTGATGAAAACATTGCTTGCAACAACTTGGTGGGATGTCACATTTTGTGGCTTCATTAATCATTAAACTTCTTGCCTCCCAAGGATGCTCTTCATAGTCTGAAAATTCTCTATGTTAATCTCATGTTTCCCTTATTCTAGGAAGCCTGGATACCTCTTCTAGGGTCATATATTGGTGTCTGACACACATCAAACACCTTTTTTGGTTAGTGGTTGGTGGAGGGGTAAGATAATAAATAGAGCAAAAACCAACAACTCCGATGATCTTATGCTATGTGTCTATCTTAATCTTCTATAGTACTCTTATTCCTCAACTAAAACAATGGTTATATTTCTTAGATCCATGATTAGTATTGGTCGGATAACTTTCACATGATATACAATTTTGAAATCAATTTTCTAACTGTTAAGCTTGAATACACAGCATAAATGAGAGAACTGTATGTCCTGTAGCAAACTGGAAAAGATAAAGCTGCGCATTTACCAAACATGCTTTCAGGAAAATTTAAACTCAATCTGGTTGAGATGATTTGTAATGGTCACTACTGAAGGAATAGGGGCAAAAGCAAAAAAAAAAAAAAAGGGAAAAGGTGCCCCGTTAGGGGGGGTACTCTGGGTGGTCTTTTACCTTCTTTTCCCTTTTTCTTTCTCTGCTGTGTACTTGGTGTTTTGCTCCTGAATTTCAGTTCTCTTATCTGAAAAGATGTAATTTATGAGTAGGTACCAAAAGGGCATGTTTGGGTTCAGGGAGATAACATTTATGCATCAAAGGATTCCCGACATTTTGGACCTGTTCCTTATGGCCTTATACAAGGGAAAGCCTTTTTCAGGGTGAGTCTCTTTGATCATCATCATTTTTCTTCTTGGGTTTTGCATATTTCCCTCTTATTTGTGTATCGCATGGTTGATTTCTTCTTCATGAATGATGTTGTCAAATTTTTAAATAGTTAGTTAGCAGAGAAGCAAGATAGAGGGTGCAATCCCTTCTCCACTGTACATCTTATTTATAGAACTCCAAAGAAATGTATCTATGTCAAGGTTCAGGCAAACTCTGAAATTTTACCATATGAAATCTGGTTCACACTTACTTTGCTATTTGTCACAGCTTAATGTTCCTCTTCTTTCAATGTGATACAGTCATACAATGTAGCCGTTGTAATTGCTAGCTGCTTCATTCTTTTGACTGCTCTGCCAAGCTATTTCTCTTTAGCTGTCCATTTGCAAGCCTTGTTGCCACCAACATCTCAGTTAAAATTTCGTAGCCCAAGATGCAGTAGTCTATAGAAAATGATCTCTGAACTGTCTGCTCAGCACGGTTGATATGGGTGTCCTTGGATAGTCCCTCTGTTCAATCAGTTTGTACTTGCTTAGCACATTATTTTGAACGCTTGACAATAGATTGATTGCATGCCTCAAAATGATCCGCTTACCCAATACAAGGCGCTTTGAAGGCTTCCTAACAACTTGTGAGGTTATCCATAATGCTTACATAAAGCAATGTCTAACTTCCATGAGACACATATGCTGCCCGGTAGCACATATTTCCTACAAACAGTCCAGAAACTGGCCCCTTTCAATTGGTAATTCTGGTAAATCTGCTTTGAGCTCTTCTCCCCTTGTCCTGCATTCTCCAAAAAGTATGATGGATGGATGAATTCCATTTTCTGATTTTTGGAAGCCATTTTTAGTCTATTGTGGCCGTAACATTTTGCTACTTTCTAGCCTCTGTTGTCTGTGTAGCTTAGCAGTTTGCCTAGTCATTATTTCGACTTACTTTCTTCAGTCTTAAAATAATCAATTTCCATTTTCTATCCAAATAAGTAGTTAGTTTGACCCAAAATCCAACTCTCTCTCTTTTTTTTTTTAAATTCAGATTGTATGTTTTCAGTGAATTATCTGCACACCCGTGCAGCAATTTAGCTATTTCCTTAGCTGTTATTGTAAATCAATGGTAGAAAATACCTGATATTTGGTTTTATGCTTAAAAGGTGTGGCCACCTGACACGTTTGGATTGTTGGAGCAGTGACTGCAATGAAGGTTGTGCTACGTCATGGCCCTAATTAAAGTAACAAGCCAACAATTCCATCAGCACATCAGGATGAGCCACCAGCATCAGTAGCTACAGCAGCCAACATCAAGGGGTCAGACCAGACTAGCATCAACATCAACAAATAAACTAAGCTTTAGAGTAGCAAGGTGACACATCGACACAGAAGCAGGAAAAAGACAAACAGTTGCTGAATTCATTGGTTGCATCAGATTCTGTCATTTGGATTACAGAATTGGAATTAAAATTTGAAAATGTAAATCTAATTTTAAATATGTTTGAATTAAAATTGAGTAGAATTTAAAAATCTTATTGTTTGGATTGTATAAAAAATTACAATTTTAAAAGAAAAATAAAATCGAATTATGATTAATTTTTTAATTTATACATAAAAATAAAAGAAATAAATAGTTTAATATAAATTTTAAAAAACTTAATATATGAAACTTAAACCACATTTTTAGATGTGGGTAATATTTTATTAAGATAGATTTTTAGACAATATTCTTTATTAGAATATTATCTTTTAAGTTTTTAAATTATACTTTTTAAAAATTTTAAAAAAATAAATTAAAAAATAAAATCATAGTTAATTTACCTTTATGCAACCCAAACAACCAAAAATATTTAATGTTATAGGTCTCACACTATTTAAATTTGTCATATCTAACTGATAGATATTTTTTTAACTTTAGAATTATAATTATTTATTATATTCCTAAAAATTGTAAAGAATTATCATACAATGTTTTTTAATTATAAGGAATTGGAACATGGAATTAGAATTTTATTTTCATCTAGAGCCAAACAATAGTATTGAAATTAGGCCTAAAATTTGAATTCCAATTTTGAATTTCTGGTATAACCAAATGGGGCTTTAAAGATTGTATGGCTGAACATTGTACACTTTGGACTTTGTAACTAATGTAGATTCATTCTTACCCCAAGATATGTTTATATAAGAAACATACTAGATGTATCTCAAAAGAGGGCTGATTTGCATGTTGGCGTCCAAATGGGCGGTCGGATAACAAAAGGTACTGGATTACACACACATGAATAGCAAAGTAAAATGAAGAAGAAAAATAAATACTAAATATTTTACATAAAAAATCCTTTTAAATTAAGAAAAAAAATTACGAGACACTAAGTTTACAAATAAATCTACTATATATAATTTGGTTGCATAAACCTCACGACAAGGTAAACCCTAGAGGCAGATACAAAGAATAGAGCACAAAGAATACTCTGCTGAAGAAGCCACCTGGGAACGTAAAGCTGACATCCAGGACAAATATCCACAGTTGTTCCATTAAGAAAATGATGTATATGCATTTGTTGTGACAAATTTCGAAGACAAAATTTTATAAATAAAGGAGAATTATACTGTACCAATTTTTAGAGATCTCTATAATTAAAGATATTAAGTTGAGAAGACGTGACTTTTCTTATAAATTTGTTGGCTAAGATGTGGAAGGAGATTTGTCCAGTCAATGCAATATTGACTAAGTTTCAAGAGGCATAAATTTTCGGAGACCGTTAACAGTAATCTCCAGAGACGAAGGAATTCCAGAGATCATGTGATACATTTCTAAAAATGTCTTTCCGGATACTTTGATCTCCGGAGATAATAAAATCGGAGACGATTTTTGAAAACTTAGATCTCCAGAATAATTTTGATAATCAGAAGACCTTGAGGATAATACTCGAAGACCTTAAAAGTAAGAGGAATTTTCGGAGACCTTGTGGTGAACTTTTCGGAGACCTTGGGATGAATTTTCGAAGACCTTGGGATGAATTTTTCGGAGACCTTGTGGTGAACTTTCTGTAGACATTGTGGTGAATTTTTCGGAGACCTTGGGATGAATTTTTCAGAGACCTTGTGGTGGATTTTTCGGAGACCTTGGGATAAATTTTTCGGAGATCTTGTGGTGAACTTTTCGAAGACCTTGTGGTAAATTTTTTGGAAACATTGAGATGAATTTTCAGAGACATTGGGATGCATTTTTCGGAGACCTTATAGTGGATTTTTCGGAGACCTTGGGATGAATTTTCAGAGACCTTAGGATGAATTTTTCGGAGACCTTATGGTGAACTTTTCAGAGATCTTGTGGTGGATTTTTCGGAGACCTTGGGATAAATTTTCGGAGGCCTTGGGATGAATTTTCGGAGACCTTGGAATGAATTTTTGGAGACCTTGGGATGAATTTATCGGAGACCTTGTGGTGAACTTTTCGGAGGCTTTACGATGGAAATTTCGGAGATAATTTTCGGAAACCTTGAGAAGGCTTTCGAAGACGATGAATTTCGAAAATGATTTTCAGAGACCTTGAGAAGGCTTTCAGAGACTCTGATTCCGGAGACAACCCTAGGAGACAATTTTCGGAGAAGAAATTAAAATACAAAAGTCAAATTGAAAATAATAAGGAAACCATAGCAGTATAGTACGAATTATTGACCAACCTGAGTGGATGACCAACTGACATGATGGCCAGTTTTGACTAAAGGAAGGCTGACCAAATCTGAGTGATAACCTACTTCCAATCACCCTGCTAACCTTTTAGAAAAGAAAATGGGAGCAAGCAAAGAAGTATGGGTAATTAACCTACCCTACTTACTACCACTAACCCCAACGCCTATAAATAATGAGCTCGGGAATTAGGATAAGAGGTCGGACAAACTATCGAGTGAAAGCGTTAAGTGTTTCAAGCTAGATCTAAGTAAGGAGTCCATAGATCCATTCTAGACAAGTGTACTCACCGTTTTTAAGTTTATATTTTAATACAAGTATACCCTACGTTTTGATAAACTTATATTAGAATCAGATAAGGAATATTGTTTATGCTCTCTTCGTTAAATTTCTACGTGCAGCATGTCATGATATTTGCTTTGATCATTTGAGTTAATTGTATATTTAAAAGAAATCCTA
>JAOVVI020004331.1:2363-17773 GCA_028571085.2 Nepenthes alata | reverse complement strand
ATGGTTGGCCTCATGGCTATAAATTCAAGTATAGCTACTATTCATCTAGCATTATTTGATTCATGATTTTTATATTATTTGTTCTAAGATTTTACTAAATTAAAAAAAAAAAAAGTGAAATGGGATTATGGGACATTTTAAAATAGAAAATACTATTAAAAACTTAAAAAAAAATAAATAAATTTATATGTCTTTAATATGTTAACAAGCTTATTTTGATGATTGTTTCTTATCCAATTGAAATAATATATATATTTTTTAATTTGTTATTTCTTTTTTAATATTTCCTTTAAACTAATATATCTTGAGAACTTATTTGGATTTTAAAAAATTATAAAAAGAAAAAAAAATTAAAAAAAACATTTTGATAATTAAATTTTATAAATAATTAGAATAAAAATATATAATTTTTGATTCCTTATTTATTCTTATTTTTTACCATCAATTTTATTTTTATTTTAAAATTTAAACTGGTCCTAAAAATTTTAATTATTAAGACGGCTATGTCACTACCACCACCATCACTTGCACTTCCATTAATGTATGTCTTGTCACATTAATCATACTTACCTATATCCTCGGTTACGTACTTCTTATCATATTTTTAGACTTAATTAAAATTAAATTTAAATAAAAATAGAGTATATAAATAAAATATTATAACTACTAAATTACTTTAGATTGGTCTACGCTCAATTATTCAGAAGAAAAAAAACTTAATCATTCTTGTTCAAATTAAAATTAGGATAATATAAAATAATATATTATTTATTTAAAAGTTTCATTGATACGAATATATACAAAAAAAACATAAAAATAAATTAAAAAGTATAACTTCAAGTAAAAAAAATAATTACAAATAATTCAAATGATTAATATATACTAAACACTATTAATTTGATAAAACATTATTTATTAAAATGATTATTTATATTTATCTAAATTAAAACATTATATTTATAAAAAAAATATAACTCAGGTTAAGTTAGACTAGGGCTTTTTAATTACATGTGATTGTCACTTTTTTAAAAAATAAATAGGCCTAATTTTTTGATTATATTTGTCTATAATATTATATAATTTGATCAAATTATAAATTTTAAATTAAATAAATTAAAGTATTAGGATATACTATTTTTGATCAAATGTTCACATCATCACTCTTCAATTGCCCCCTAACAAAATAATATTATTGCAATTATATCAATATTAATTTATATAATATTTTATTTATTTAATATATTTGTATAAAATAATTGATAAATATAAAGGGGTACTATTCATTGGGTGTCATAATTTATATTTCTCTTAATAATTTATGCAAATTAAAAGTAAGAAAAATTTGGATTATTTTTTTTTTATATTTCTGTTATTATTTTTAAAAGCAGTTAGGGTTTTAATGAAAATAAAAGCATATGTGCTGCCTTCTTACACGTATATAAATGTGGATCGGGGGTGAGGGGCCGCCATCATTCACCAATGTGATTCTTCTTCGTCATCCTCTGATTTTTCTCTGTTTTTGTTCACGCTCCGGTCTTCCATCCACTCCGCCATTGGCAGTCTCTCTGTCTCCGTGGTTTTTTGCTTCTCACGCTCTTGGCACCGGCTGAATAGTTCCCATTGAAGGAAAAAGAAAGGGAGCGAAAACGGCGAGGCTGTTCGTTGTTGTGTACTCCCAAATGCTGCGTGCATTTCTCTGTTAAGTCTGTAGTTGTTGAAAAATCAGTGGAAAACAGCGTTTGGAGGAAGGAAAAAGATGAAGTACGTCTTGGTTACTGGAGGTGTTGTTAGTGGGCTTGGAAAAGGAGTCACTGCGAGCAGTATTGGTTTGATTCTCAAGGCTTGTGGTCTTCGCGTTACCGCCATTAAAATAGGTCTCTTGTGTTTGTTTTCCTCCTCCTCCTCCTTTAGCTTTTCCGAAAATAGATGTCTATTGCTTTCCGTGTTTATTGTTTACAGGAGAGGCGTTTCTACTGATTTTGAAATTTTTGTGAAATAGATAGCTTGAATAGATAATTTTTTGAGGTTCTTGTGATTTTTTAGTTTCTTCAATAGGATGGGAAGTGTTAATTTGTTTCAAAAGCATTTTCAATTTTTCCTTTCTGGCTATTTTCAGTTTGAATTTTGCTACGTAGTGATTCATCTATTAAATCTCCATCCCTGGCTTGTTCGTTCGAGATCGACCCCTCTCTTCCTTCTCATTAAATGGAGATTAGTATTTTCAATTTGATTCATTGCGCTAATCACAAATAAAAATCGAAGATATTCTTTTGTATAATAGCATTAAGCTCCTTTTGACTGAACATTAGGGAGGGTGAAAGGGGAAAGGACAATTATTTGTTGTTTATTGGACTTTCCATGCGATTTTTAATTCACATGGTTTGCTCATCACTGATCCCGCTTTCGATTTGATTGAGTTAAAAGTAGCTGGAAATATGGTAAATGAAAATTGTAAGAATTTTTCTTGTATATTATTTGGATAAATATATAAAGAGTACTTATAATCAACTATAATATATTCATTAACTTATTTATAATTAATATTTCTATGTTATAGTATTTGGATAATTATGGTTTTACTCCATTTCCACTGAATTCAAACAACAAAGGGCTTTCTCTTTTTTCCATTTGTAAAGTAGAATTGTTGTTACCAGATAATTATCGGATTCTTTGTTGATTATACAGTCTACTTTCTTGTCCTTTTTGTTTACAAGGATCTTTGGATTCTGAAAGTTGGAGAATGTTTCCTTTCTCCAGTGTTCTTCCCTTTTTCTAACCTGTTTCCATTACTTTCCATGATGGGGGTTTTCCTTCTTTGTCTCACGTGTTCTTTTCCGGCAGATCCTTACCTGAACACAGATGCCGGAACCATGTCACCTTTCGAGCACGGCGAAGTGTACGTCTTAGATGACGGCGGCGAGGTAAGCTCACTCCAACCCCCCCTCTTTATTTTTGAGTGACTTGTTCATCTTTTACTGCTTTTTCGGTGGTAAATTTTCATCTATTAGCTCTTTGCTTTTTTCCCTTTTATTTTGGTGCTTACAAGTTTATCGCTTTGCTGAATTCGCATAGTAGAAACTTGAGAATAAAGCTTTACGAATTTTTTTTTTAATGTTGTCTGGTTTTTATGTTTGTTTTGTCCGTCTCTGGGTCTGGGAGGTGGCTATGGTGTTGCTATTTTTGTGCTGTGCTTAAAGTTTCTGTTTGCTGAATTCGGATAATTGAAACTTTGAGAAAAGGCTTTGCGTGATGGTTGATGTATTTTTATTTTATGTAATGTTGACTAGTTTTTACCTCTGTTTTGTCCCTCTCTGTGGCTATGAGGCAGCTGTGGTCATGCCAGAATGGTTGGACGCCACCCCGGTCCGCTTACAAATATTTTTATTTTTTGTCATCCATTGTATTTTCATAGTAAAGATTTCATCATAATAATTTAGATAATTAGAATTATGATAACATATTAAATTGCGTTGAACCGTTAATACTATCCTAATCGTCTAACTCGTTATAATGAAATTCTCACTATTAGGAGTATGATATAACTTTTAACTCTTGTGCCTCTCCCGTGTTTGGGGTGGGGATGTTTTGGGTTCAAGCAGAAGTAATGGGAAGAATTAGGGAAAAACCACAATTGCAGACAGGGGAAATACTTTAGGAAGTTGTGCATAGAGCATCACTTAGCTAAAAAAATGATGGTCGGATCAACTTGGATCATCTTGATTTGATGGAGGGTCTATTTTAATCCAGGCTCAAATTTAAAGTTTTTGGTCACATGTATGAGAAGGATACGGGGATCCACTGCTTATACTACTTTTTTTGTTCATATTACAATTTGTTTCCTAACAATAATGACTCTTGATCCCCTCCCCAATTGGAAATCAGATGACTGAACCTAACTATTCAGAAAATAGTTTAATACTTTTGCCCTTTTTCTCATAGTTTGCAGTTGAATTTCTGATCTTCCAAAGTATAGTTGCCCTTTTTTTCCAAGTAAACCTAGTGACTCTCTGTTATTTGTTTTGTTTGATGGTCAAGATTGCAGGGAGGGAGGATATGTTGGTGGGAATCGAACCTACAATGTTAGCTAGACGACTAGCTTACCACTATGCTGCTGCCCTTCCTCCCAAACTAATAGTGTCATTTTGAAAGTTTTTTTCCTTTTTTCTTTTTGGCAGAAGAGATGTTTTATATACTCCCTCTGGTGCCAACTTTCTCCTGAATCAGAACAATTAGAAACAAAGAATGACCCCTTTTTAAATAAACTCGAAAGAGTGATTTTTTTAAGTTTCGTTTTTTCAGTAGAAGAGAGTGACTTTTGTGGTGCCACCTTGTTTTCCTTAACGAGATTAATGAGATAGCAAAGAAGATAATATTTTTTCTAATTGGCCAAAGGAATCATATCAGGGGGTTGCTGTTTCCAAATAAATGCCCCCTTCACCTAAATAAACTCAGAGTCATTTTGACTTTTCCTTCTCTCATTGGTGGTGGGGGTACAGAGAATTTGTTTCCTTGATAGTTCTTCCCCTGGCTTGCTAGTGCCAACTTCTTTCTTTAATGAAGGTAGATAAATTGTTTTGATAGGGACCTCGATATAATAATTGAAATTTCTGTAAGATTTGTTGTGTCACTTCCCAATTTCGAAACCAAATTTATTGATTTCTTAATCCATAGTTAGCTTAAATGAAAATTTAAATCCTAAAGGCTCAAAATTTAATTGTTTATTCTACCGACAGAATAAAACCCAAAATCAAATATTAGGGCACAAACCTACCAATTTAATTACTGTTAAACGGCCCAAAATAAAAAAAATATTCAAACCACAGGATTCAAATGCCACATCTGCAAGTGGTTGCAAAATTGATAATTATCAGATCTCGAATCAAATGTAAAGAAAAGTATCTGACTAATATTAGAGTATCAAAACTAACCTCTAAGTATTTTGAAATCAAATATATATCAACATCATAACTTTATCATTGATTAGATACAATAATAACCGAATAACTGAAAGCCGAAAGATTAATATTCCAAAATATTAATTTACAACAAAACATTAAATCAATTACAACTTTTAGACTAATATCCGAACAACACATTTTTTGATCCAAAATTCTTGCAAGTAATCTAAACTCGCTAATCTGGAGAGGTTAGCAAAATAAAATAAAAGTGAGCCCATTACTCAATAAGGCATATATAATTTTATATGTGGGCACATATTGAAGAAATATGTAGGATAATGATGTGATATAAAATTTGAAAAGCCGATAATATCATCTTGCAAAACATTTCATGCATAATCTATAATTTTAATGTCAAACATGTCAAATTGTGCAACTATATAAAATATGCTAAAATCATACTATATAAAGGACCAAGGATCAGTGATGATTTCACTAATAAATGATGAATATTGAAATTTGGATTATTATTATTTCCACATAACTAAAGGTCATATATAATTATTCCAAACTTATAGTTAGACCGTCTATATATAACTCTATAGACGAGATTGAACGCCGCTTTTTTGACCCGCGAATGATAGATGCAACATTTGATTTACTTATAATATATTAGGATATATCCAAATATATTCTGTAAAAGGGAGATCCAATTCAAACCTCATAGTTGGACCGTTTATATATAATTCTATAAACGATATTGAACACCGCTTTTCTGACCCGCGGATAATAGATGCAACATTCGATTTACTTATAATATATTAGGACATATTCAAATATATTTTGTCAATCATTTAAAATGTTTCGTACATAATCAAATTTAAAACTCTATTAAAATACGAACATATTCTTGAATTTTCTCATACCGGAGAAAATATACTTATTATCAAATTTATGTAGAGTTTTCATCCTTATTTCTTCAAATATATAACATGCAGTAAATCATAAGCTTTGCAAAAGACTTAAATATGCATTTTTAAAATATGCAAAAATAACAACACATTATTTATAAACATGTAGGAAGTATCCATTATTAAATTTACAAGAATTCAGGAATTTAGCATAATGTACGTAAGTTTTCAACACTTTTTTTGCAATTAGAAAGTATGCAGAAGCATATATGTTAGAATTAAGAACATGCAGAAACTTATACAAAAGATTTAAAGACATACAAGTATAATTTTGCAGAACTCATTATTTAAACATAATGTGCATGGATTCAAGATATATATTTCACATAAATTGAATGAAATAGGAATGAAAACACATGTATGTAAGGTATAAACACTTTATATATGAAAATAGAATATATATAAGTATTTAAAATAATAAATATACAAAGAGATAAAGAAAGATCAGTAATAAAGGAAAGTAGGATTGAATGTACTTGCCTTATACTTAAAATTAATAAAGATTCATTGAATTTCTCCAAGTTTTTTTCCTTCTACAGCCTTCTCTCTTTCTTTCTCTCTCTTCCTTTTTTCCCTTTTTCTTTTCTTTAAAGTTGTGCAGAAATGATTGAAAATTAGCCAAGAGGATCTTATATATAAAATTGGCGCATGTGTATCTATCAAGCGTGCATTAGGTGACAAATTATAACCTATACGGCACACAAGTATCTCTCAGTCGCCCACATTTTATCCTAAATATGCACATGCATCCCTTGGGCATAACTAATTTGCCTAAAATATATACAAGCACCCTAGAGGTGTTCTTTAATCAGGACTCTATTGTTCAAAATACCCATATGTTTGGGTTAGGTATTGGTTAGATGTCACTTAGTCTAACTTATTCTGGTCAGAGAATTAATTTTGACCCAAAATCTTAATTGACCTCAATATTTTCATTAATTTAATTTAATAAATTATCATTAAAAATATAATTTGGAATCCATATCTTATATGTTGTTGATGCCACTTATCGTATTGAAAGGTTTTCAGTGTGCTCTCTTCTTTTGTCCCATGCTGAAGATCTAACACAGTTTGCCTGATTCTGCTGATTGTGACTGGTGAACCATCATTTCATAGTAATGGACAAAATGTCTTTTTATGTGTGTGTGTGTGTGTGTTTTGTAGGTGGACTTGGATCTTGGTAATTATGAGAGGTTTCTTGACATCAAGTTGACTCGTGATAACAATATTACTACTGGAAAAATATACCAGGCAAGCCAATAGTAAAATGTTGCCTTATGCTTGGATCATGTTTGTTTCTCTCTCTTAAAGATGTAGCAAGCCAGCTGATGGTGAAATTCTTGAGATTAATTTTCTTATTATTATTGTGTGTGACAGTCTGTCATTGAGAAGGAGAGAAGGGGCGATTATTTGGGAAAAACTGTCCAGGTTTTTTCTACTGCAGAAGCAATACAAACGACATTGTAATGTCATATCATATCTTATAGCTTCATGGTCTCTTAATCACCACCTTTTATTTTGTTAGGTGGTACCTCATGTTACTGATGAAATACAACAGTGGATTGAACGTGTCGCATTAATACCAGTGGATGGGCAGGAGGGGCCAGCTGATGTTTGTGTCATTGAATTGGGAGGAACTATTGGTGTGTCTTGGCAAATATCATGTTGTGTGCTGTTATTTTTGGAGCTCCTTACAAGTCTAAATTCTAATTATTCTGAAATCATATTCATTGATGTAGGGGATATTGAGTCCATGCCATTTATTGAGGCTCTTGGTCAACTCTCATGCCGTGTAGGTAAGGCTATAATTTGTGTACAACAATGAAACAATGTACATTTGGCAGTTGAAATTGAGTACTGTTATGGTTGTCCTAGGTGGGGAGGCTCCCATATTCATTCAATAGAAAAGATTAATTAGAAATTGAATGAATGAATGGTAAAAATTATATCGAGTGATTTAAATAACCATTCAATTTCTTCTATCTATTTACCAAACTTTTAATACTGACTGCTGAGTGGATATGGGAGTCTTTCCATTGGGAGGACCATTATAGCTCTCGTTGAACTTGAGGTGAAATTGAATGTTTCCATCTGATGATCGCCTTTACAGGTCCGGAAAATTTTTGCTTAATCCATGTGAGCCTTGTGCCGGTCCTAAATGTTGTCGGAGAACAAGTAATTTTTCAGATTATACTGTGCCTTCATATGCCATAATTATCTTTTTAGATTAACAATTATATCCAACTTTTTTATATTGGTAGATGGTTGAGCATCTTGTGAATATATTTTTAGTATGACCACTGATCATTTTGAGGAACATTTTTATATTTTTCATCATTCTCAGAAAACAAAACCGACACAACACAGTGTTCGGGGACTACGAGGCCTGGGTTTAAAGCCAGTTATCTTAGCTTGTCGGAGCACAACGGTCTCTCTCTCCCTCGGCAGCCATACACGACACAAGTTTAGTTTCAACTTTCTATCATTGTTCTTTCACTCGAGTGATCACATCATTATCTATGCAATTTACAGGCACTTGATGAGAATGTAAAGCTGAAACTCTCCCAATTTTGCCATGTCCCGGTACTGTATATTAGAACTATTTCATACATATACATTCCCCCCCTCCCATTCCCCCTTTAATATCCCTCTTTTTATAGTACTATTTTCAAATTTTGCCTTATTTAACTCCTATTGTTGCTCAGGGGGAAAATATTATTACTTTGTATGATGTTCCCAATATTTGGCATATTCCTTTGCTTTTAAGAGTAAGTTTCTTGTTATAATTTGTAAATTAATATTTTCCTATTGTTACAACATCCAAATGGTTATGTTTTTCTTCTCATTAGGATCAGAAGGCCCACAAAGCAATCTTAAAAGTGCTGAACCTTTCTAGGTTTGCCCAATGTGCTTACTATGGGAACACTATTCATTGTGTTGCACGTATTTTTGCTCACTCTATTGATATTTTGCATGATATGTAGTATCCAATTGAAAGAGCCAGAATTGGAGCAATGGACTGTCAGGACTGAACTCGCTGACATGTTTGATGAGCCCGTAAGTCCAAAATTAAATTTAAACTTGCTTTCAATATTTAATTATCTAATACTTGTTGCTTCTGTAACTCTATCTGTGCTTATTTTCATATTATTCAATGCAATAGGTCAGAGTAGCCATGGTTGGAAAGTATACAGGTCTTTCAGATTCCTATCTCTCTGTATTGAAGGTAATAGATTTCCAAGATCTGAATATAACTATGATTTTTTTCCCAGCTGTGCTTTTCTGCTTCTGTTATTGAGTCTCTTGAATTATCATTGCACTGCATTGTCATATCTTGTTATTGAAATTTTAATTTGTGCAATATTTTCCTTTTAGTATTGTCACTCTTTTTCACATTGTAGAAACTTCATTTCTGTTGAAGAATAGTGTGTGATACGCCAGGAGGGAGGTGAGAAACAGAATCAGCACTCAGTTCTCATCAAACTTCTAGTTGTTCTGATGAATTTCAGGGCTCTCTCTTTGAACACTTTGATGTGGCTTATCAGTTTCTTTACCGATTTTGTAAGCATAGGTGTTGAAGTGTGAGGCCAACTATTACTCTTAGCCTCTATCAAAAATGGATCCATCGGGCTGGAGGAGTACGTCTTCTTGAGGGCTAATCTCAGGGCAGGTTTTCTTGGACGTTTCTGTTTTATTCTGAGTAGCTATTGTCTTGTTCGTTTGACTCCCTCCCCCTTTGTGAGGGTCCAGACCCCTACAAGTGAGCAGGAAAGGGAGGGGAAAAGAGGTCCGAGTGAACTGTCATAATTAGCAAACAACTTAGCCTTTCTTTCGTATAGGATAGAAAAGGACCTCATGGAGTAGTCAATTCTGATTGTTTCAGAGGCACTCTGATTAGTAACTCAGAGAAAGCTAGTGAAATGAGCTCAGTTGAGTGAAATATTCCATTTGGATATACTGAAGGAACTATAGCGGGCTTGCACTCACTAGTCACTACATCCCTCTCAGTTTTTAGCCATCGAGTTCTGTATATGTGATTTCAATTTTTTTCAACATGCTGAATACATCTAACTAATAGTTAATGACACTATTAGTAGATTAGATCCATAGGCTGAAGTAATTTATTCGTCTAGATGGTGATGTGAAGTGTAAATGAATTTGGGTCCATAAGTTGGAGATTCTCATACTATTTGCATAAAAACCGTGGCCTGTGTGTTGACACAGTGTACACTGTTGCTTCAAGATATTCAATATGATGCCATTTTGTTTGCAGGCGCTTTTCCATGCCTCTGTCAGTTTACACAGGAAACTTGTTGTGGATTGGGTTCCAGCTAGTGACCTCGAAGACGCAACAAGAAATGAGGTTATTTCCTAATCTGAAAGTTTGAATTTCCTATTTGTTTCCGTGTCATTTTCTATTTACTCTCTCTTTTTCTCTCTTGCGCACATTCTCTGGCTGATAAGCACATTCATCATTTAATTACACTCACAACTTAGTGCATTTTCTCTCCTTCGCAGAATCTAGAAGGTCACATAACTGCATGGAATTTGCTGAAGGTAAGTGATTGTTGGCTCCTCAAATGGCCCTAGTAAAATTTGATTTCTCCCACTTTATTGGTTGCCTTTGTATACAGCTGGTAAGACAAACCAAACTGTTTTGAACTTCCTGAAAATGGCTGACACCCATGAGATTTAGATGGTGGAGGATATGCAGTCTTAGCTTTTCTGTGGCTTTACACTGATGTATTGTTGGTGCAACAGCTTGCATGGTAAATTTTTGATCCCTCTCTAATCATTTTCTATCTTCAGGGCGCAGATGCTGTTCTAGTTCCTGGAGGATTCGGTGACCGAGGGGTTGAAGGGAAAATCCTTGCAGCAAAATATGCCCGAGAAAATAAAGTTCCGTACCTCGGGATTTGCCTAGGAATGCAGACTGCTGTCATTGAGTATGCTCGATCTGTTCTGGGTATTCAAGATGCAAATAGCACAGAGTTTGATCCAAATACCAGGAACCCTTTTGTTATCTTTATGCCAGAGGTTTGTGCTCTAATTGCTTTCAGAAATCAATCTTTCACATGTAATGAAATATTGGCCAACATACATTAGTATTGGGCCCTCCAATATCACGACATATGTCCCATGTTGGCAATATATCGGCTTGCACACTATATTTTCCATTATAGCAGCCGATATTTTCCCCTTGGCTTCTAATTCCCAAAATATTTCTATCCAATATCAGTACATATAACCCGACATGGTCGATACAGCTGCGTTTCATAACGTATACAGATTCCAATATTTTTAGCTGAAAAAAATCTTTGTTGCCTAGATTTAGTAAGGCTTTTTATGCTGTGTAAGCAGGGATCAAAAACCCATATGGGAGGCACAATGCGGCTTGGGTCAAGGAGGACATTTTTCCATGTGAAGGACTGCAAGTCTGTGAAATTGTAAGAATGTCAATTTTAACAAAAATAGATGCACACGGTCCCATTTCATTATTATTAAGTTCATAGTAGATATATAAGGCAAAGAGGCAGAGCTTATTTAGTTACATTCGCTAAATTGACAACCATTAAAATTGTGATTTACTTGTGTGTTAGGTATGGCAATGCAAACTTTGTTGACGAGAGGCATCGCCACAGATACGAGGTTTGTATGGTGGGCATGTGCATTGCACAAGAAACACTTGTTTCTGTACGATATTCCGTGGATGATCTCCTTTTCTTTGAGATGTTTTCGGCATCCTCTACTTCACTTTGAAGAACATAATTCTGTTTTGTTGAAGGTTAATCCCGATATGGTTGCACGACTGGAGAACGCTGGTCTGGTTTTTACTGGCAAAGATGAAACCAGCCAGCGGATGGAGGTTAGGAATTTTTTTATGTATATTTCATTGGTTTAATAAATTGCTTCTCTGACCTATTTCATCAGTATGTGTTTCAAATTTTGCATTTAATCTTGCAGATTGTTGAACTTCCTGACCATCCTTTTTTCGTCGGAGTTCAATTCCATCCTGAGTTCAATTCACGACCAGCCAAACCTTCTCCTCCATTTTTAGGTGTGAACTCATTCTTTGTGTGATTATTCTTTCAGTGAATAACGATTGATATATAGTACTCTACTCCTGGGGCATTTTCTTTATCTATTGTAAGTCACTATAAGTTTCACGTTTGGGTGGATAAAGTTTATGAACCTTCCGTGACATGTATAAAGGATTCATTAGAAATGGAAAATATTGCTTTTCATTCATTCTCCCTTAGTTTTGAAATATCTGCCTCTATGCCAAGTATGAGTATCAAATCATCCCGTTATCGATATATCGCGATACTGTGATAAAATTACATTCTATCGCTTTATTAATAATATATTGTATTCTTTACGGTTCAATTTTGTTCTACTTTGTAAAAATGATTGTGCTTTATATGTTCGATACCTATGAGCCGGTAATGTTACAATTGCGACTTATAGTGACATCTTTATCCTTGAATTTTCAAAATTATCATTGCTTAAAACATGGGTTGATCTTGTATTCAGAAAGAGTAGGGGTATTTGTTTTGCAGAACATGTACTTTAATAAATTGACTCTAATGAACAATGCCCTGTTTCTCATGATTCCTTATGCACCGCTTTCCAAATATTAGGGGAGAAGGCAAATGTTTGGGGAACCGCTTTTGCCACATTTGAAACACTCTCAAATAATATGGCACCCATTGATTTATCTATTCTTATATGGGCTTGCAATATGGATGGATGGATGGATGAGATATCACTTTATCAAATGTCTCTAGAGTGGCTAAAAGGTGTTCCTCTATAAAAAAGATATTTCCACTCCGATAGAAATAAATATTTGCATTCGAACTAATATTGTGCTTAAATACTATTTTTGTCTCCCCTCTGCTATTTTCTTAAGAAAATTTTTGCTGATGATCACTCGCGCTATTCTGAATTTCCATCTTCTTGTTTCATCACTCACTAAGTTTTTGGTTTATCAAAGCCTTAAACGTAACGGAACCTTGATGCCGTGTGCATAAACAGGTCTAATTGCAGCAGCAATTGGGCACTTAGAAGATATGCTACACCCTTTGCCGGTGAAATCAAGAACAAGGCTCGGTGGCTGTTATATTCCACGGAAGAAACCTCACTTGTCCGGGTGCCTAAAGCATCCTAATGGCTCATGGAGTGGCAAGTACAGCGAGCACATGAACGGTTCTCCAAATGGTATCCCTGGTGAGCAGGTTAACGGCTCGATCACTGGTCTCTACAGCAACGGTAATGGAATCCATCACTGAAGAGGTGATGCTTCATGCTCATTGCCCTATATTTTTCTGTCGGCTATCATCGATTTTACCAAGTGCTTTTTTTGTTGGTATTTATAGATTTGGTGTCTGGATTGCCACCTGGGGTAAGTCAGTTGTCTTTGTCTCTCGGAGATCTCGGCATTTCTGCATTTTAACAGAGCTGAGTTCCAGGCTTTTTAATATGGAGCAGCCTGTTGTGTTTTTACAGTGACATGAAGTTAGTGAGGTTGAGGGGTCATTTTCTTATCTTTTTCCCCTTCTCTTAGTGGTTTTTTTTTTTTGACTCACTGTGATGCTTTGGACTATATCGTATTAGTCATTGTAAAATCTCAGAAGAATGCGTCCACTTTTTTCTACTTTTACTCAGCCCTGCATCTTGTATTCTAGTTATAATTGAAGCAAACTGGCATTTTGTTTTCCATCCATTTCAGAATTCTTGAAGCTCACGAGCTAATGACAATTTAAATGGCTATAATTATAAGATAAATCTAATAAATTTGAATGTATTTTAATAATTTCAGCCATCTAAGTTAATAAGATAAAAGTATTCGCCGTGAGGAATATGAAAAAGGATATCAAAATATAATTACTTTCTCTGTTCTCTTTCAAAAGAAGTTTTAAAGGAATAATTAACTTTATGAAAATCAGCTGCGCGTGTATAGCATGGTTTCGGAGTAAATCGGATAAGCTTTGTGTCAATGCAAATTCAAAATTGTTTGATGAAAGTTCTTAAAAAAAGGAGCAAAAGCGGAAATAGAATGAACTACAGATGAATAACAGATATAAATGGAGGTCGATATGAAGATCATTTGGATAGTAAAGTCACTGGTATTGTTGTTGCGTTCCGAGTTTTCGATTGTCGTACGGATTAGGGAGCATTCAGATTCCTAGCTCGGATCGGATCTTGAATGGGTCCAGTCTTCGTCACTCTGAACCTGGGACTTGCATAATACAACTAACAAATAAGAGGTCAAAGATCCGACGGGACTTTTCCCACAAAAAACACATTGATGTTCAAATCAGTAATTTTTCGCAATGAACAGAAAGGGACGCACGCTTAGAGATGCGAGGAAAAGTGCGTGGTTGCAGGAATAGGAGATTAGTGAGCGGGTAATGGGAGGTTTGGCTCCCGGAATGCACCGTAGAGGGTGGCTGACTGCAATGGCCCGTGGTGGGCTGGAGAAGTATAAGAGTTGGCTGTGTTTCTGAGAGCTGGTGCTTGCGAGAGCGTATGTCTCAAGGCTAGGCTCTGGTTTCTCGGGTCTCGATTGATCGTCCCCTTTTCTGTAGGCCAAGGGAGAATTTATGGCTCCTCTGCCTGGAGCTTTGGGCGTGAGAGTCTCCTCACATGGATTCGCTCGCTGCTGATCGCTGACTGTGGTTGCCGGCGTGTCAGTTGTCACCACAGGCAGACCATCGTGCGTGGCAAGTCACGCTTGGTCTACCTTTCGCGTTGGGATTGTCTGGAAAGCGATGGACAGCGGCGTGAGCCGTGGTTGGCAGTATTGACCCTGTCCCCATTGGCTCGTTTCCTCTGCGCCACCACTGTCGCCCGACAGTTGTATTAATGGGCTGCACACGATGCCCATTCGCTATGAGTATGGGCCGTCACGTGGGTTGTTCTGGGATGCTGGGCTGGATCTGCTGTGTGGGCCGTTACTCCACGAGTTGGGCTCGAAATTTCCTTGGGCGTTCGTACCGGTCTCAACACTAGCCCCCATGCCTAAGCCGACCTGTGGTTGCGGCCTGACATGTCCTTCTGGGTCCGGTTTGTGGTCGCTCGGCTTCCCTCGAGATGTGCCAATGTTTGTCATCTTCTAGCTTCGTGCCTTCCTTAGGCGATTATGCAGGCTTTTCTCAAGCCACAGTGATTCGATACCTGGAATGGAAGGATTCGCACGCCTGAGGTTGCGTCGGATTTGAGGGCTTTCCTATTTCACGAAAGACACTCACGGGATAGCGTGCCCCATTAAGTGCTGGAAGGGTGCCAACTTGCCCATAAATAGGAGGGCCCTTCAACCGATGTGGCTCATCCCTTGGCTGACTTTGGAGGAGCAATGCGAGGGCCTTGGTTCGTCCCGCCTTTGGTGGGAGTCCGCGAAGGAACCAGATGGACTAGCTGGAGTCCCAGAGTTTCTGATGAAGATTGTCCTCACGCCTTTGTCGCGGGCGGTTCTTCAAGCTAACAAGGGTGGCTTGGCTATACTGCCAATGTTGTGTGCCTCCCACATAGAGCGACCTCC
>JAOVVI020004330.1:0-17774 GCA_028571085.2 Nepenthes alata | reverse complement strand
GGATAAGATAATAATAATTGTGAAAATAGTTATTCCTTAGATATAATAAATAAATAATACCAAAAAAATTTGATATTTTTTATTCTTTGAGTTGGAGGAATATTTTTTTCTCCAAGAATAATTATTTTGTATAAAAAAGTAATCAAACGTAAAAATAAGTACTTCACTGATAATAATGTAGGAATATAATTTGTATTCCCACTAACTAAACATGCCATTAAAATATTTCAATTTCTATTAGAAATATTACTCATTTGAGTATCGGAAGATATATAAAAAAATAAATCTCGTATGTCTCTTACATTTAGTTAAATTATTATGTTATATATGATTCAGATTTATATTTACAAAGATCCAACCTGCATATTTTTGGATCAACTCAAAAATATTATCTGACTCTCTAATTTGTATAATTATTCAGATATTAAGTATGCATCAATGAGAAGATTCTATCCTACATAGAGTTAAGGTAATGTTCATCTTGACAAAATTAATTATTTTTTATATATTATAACGGGCAATTCTACCATTGTTAGTCAGAAGAAGGAGTCACAGAGAGTTTTTCATCAAACTACATAAAAATACCTCGGCAAGGAGGAGCTTAAAGTGCCCCATATCTTCACCTTAGGTTAATTGCAATAAGGCCAAATATCGAATGACAAATTATTACAGCTACTTTGCATTAAATATAACCTCAAAAAAATGTAGAATTATCATTTATTAATTGATAAATATGTTTTATGGTAAAGAAATTTGACCATACATTTAACAATTTTAGAGTCCAAACATCCACCTCAAAGGTTAGGAAGCTTATGCTGGGCCCAAATGTAACAAGTCCCAAGTGAGGTGGGGCCAAGATTTGATAGAAGTTGAGGCTTGGTTTCCATTCTCGTTGAAGCCTCGCCTAGATCAAAGGAGGAGATTGGCCCAAGGTGCATTTTATTGATCAAGCTCTATGCCATTGTAATAAAAGTTAGTATGGAAATCGCACTCTATGGTATCTATACCCGTAATAATTTTCTTCATATTTAGCTCTACAATTAAAATCACCTTTTATTAGAAGGATCAGTTTCATAAGACTCATGACTCAATAAAGAGAAAAAAGATGTGTATACGTAAAAAATTTAAACTTTTTACTCTTGACTTGTAGACATATGATTTTTGTAACTAAACTATTAAGCTTTCTTAAAAAAACAATAACCCTTTAGAGAAAAGCTCTCCATAGGCTTTCAAATCCTCTATAAACTAAGGAGCTCTTCTTAGGCTTCAATCTTCTATAAACTAAGGACACATGCTGGCCCATTCAATCATTTTAGGCACTTTTAATGCTCAATTAGTGTACAGAGCTAATTTTTGATGGGCTTCTCATCTATTTTCATCTGGGGACCTTAGAGACATATTTTAACTCACTTCTCATTCCTTTACTTTTAGCATTTCAGTTTATTTGGTATGTTTATTTAATTAAGAAAAATTTTCAATACCTCGTATCTTCTTGTACTCTTTGAAGAGTGGAGGAATACAGATTTCAAATCCAAGGGCTACTCCATTTGAACTAATAGCTCCTCGATCTTAATGCCTCCCCATGCATGCATCAAATGTCATAATTTTGGAAGAGAAGCGGTTTATGCCCGGCTATTTTCGCTCTCAAAAAACCTAAAATTGGCTTGTAAAGGACCAATCACTATCTCGTCAGCATATCAAAGAGAAAAAAAAAAATGAAGTTGAAACACAAAATTTCTAAAGTATTGGGTATTTAATTCAAAATATTTTTTTAATCAAAGAGTTTCTCTACAAGAGTAGTCTGTATCCCCTTTGGAGCTTAGAAAAAGCTTATTAAATACCACACACACATTCATATGCAACCCATCCTACATTATATAAACACTTTCCGTGATTCAAACTTCATGCAAAAGCTTACCCTTAAAATAACGTTTCAAAAAATGCAAATTTCAGCAAAAAAAAAAAAACCATTATTTTTCAAACTTGGCCAAATCCTTTCCCTGAGAAGTCAGAGAAGGAGGACCATGATCTCGGAAATGATAATTATCTCTCACAGCATCGAAGATCTATCAACCTCCTGCTCCTTCAATCATTATCCCTCATAAATGACACCACGGTAGATGTTGTTCTTTTATCCATCAGTTCTTGGCCTTGACTGTATTGTTTTCCTTAATCCTTGCTCGATTATCCAGCTTGACAAAGCATTTAAGATCTTCGAAAGGAAGGGATTCTGCTTCCTTCCTCTGAAGCTCACTCAAAGCCGGTCGCTTAACGAGCAGGTGCCATAACCAATCAGGGTACTCAGAGTCTTCTAATATTCTTGGATCTGTTCCATCCTTAAGAATATTGGCACCGACCACGGTAGAAGACTTCACTTCCTTGCTCAGCATCGATGCCTTAGGAGCAACGCCTGCAGCACCTCCTTTTGAGCCCTTCTTAGATTTACTGCCACCAGTAGCATACACTCTCAAGCATAACAACTGTGCAGACTCCCAAGACATAGTAATGCTTCTCATTGGTCTAACAATGTTCATTGCCATTTTCCTTAATAACTGCAACATTGATGATGATAACAGAAAATTAAAATTGGCGAATGCACATGAAAAGGGAAGACGATAATAAATAAGCCCAGCGTCAATACTACTCAGGACCATCACAAGAACTGTTTCAGCTGTCATTTACTGAATACAGATCATCTGGGTTTTATCTTTTGAGAAAAAAAACAATAATTATGAGCTTGTTCATCTGATAGAGTAATAAGAATCCAGAACGTTCCATCTTCACCCCCACCCCCAAAAAAAGGTTCTCAAGATTCACAATTTCTCCTGTTTAAACTCTTAGAAGGAGTTTTTCAAGCAATTCATCATGACAACAGGAGTTTGAGGTTTGATAGAGGATCAAGAAGAAAATAATCAGACATTTACCGAAAGGCTGGTTTCCATTGACCTGTCTTAATAGGAAATCTTTACATCTTGAAATTAATTCATCAAGTGGATGACAAAATCCTTATAGCACATGAAGATTCCTCATCGAAATCACAGGGGCAAAGGAGGGAAGACAAATGAAAATGAGGGAGGGGTGCAGTGGGCAGAGATTGCTAGTGCTAGGGTATCTCTATTTTTCTGTTTTTTTTTTCATTTTTTTATATTTTCTTAATCTGTTGAATTTTTACATTTTTTTAAAAAAAATATTAACAGCTAATTAGAGTTATCGGGGTCAAGTTTGCTTAATCAGTGTCCTTGCCAATATTTTCCATCGTCCCGTGAAGATATTGAATGCTCAATTTGGCCGGAAATTATTCAACCGATAAAACTTGCAACTTCTAAAAAAGTAAGGAACAAATTTGAGCAAAAATAAAAAGCAATAATAGGTTCACAAAAAAAAACCTTTCCTGTTTCCCTAGAATTTTTCTAGTTCCACATTGAGGGTAAACGGCACATCTCAAAGTTGGTAAATTTAGGCCACTGTATTTATCAGACCACAGTAACGTGCAATAAAGCATAGTCATATTAATCACGATTCAAGCACGCAATGGAAGCTTTATACATTGATTGGATTGCCTTTATAGAGATAAGTAGCACTTTCTCCTATATAAACTAAATAAGCCTTTTCCCACTATATGCGCATTTCTCCTCTTTTCTTTCTTCTTGCATCATCCTTGCTTTTAACAGATCTACATCACCCATTATTCTATCTTTTCATGTTTAAACATCTCAACAAGCTACTAGTTAGTATGTGATGCAGGACGGAAGATTTTCCATCAACTTCCACATAGGCTCGATGAGTTGCAAAGAATTAGATATTTTATGTAGAATTTATATATTTAATTTTTCAATATTTTAATTATTTAGAATTTTTAGAATGTTTAGCAGCAAGGTAATGAAAGTTGAGAAAATGCATTGTAATCTCAATGCTTGGCGTGTTGGCATAAGGTATATTTGAGTTAAAGACGATTGTAGAATTTCTGACATCAGTTGGTCTGATAGTGGGATTATTTTGGTGCCGCCCTAAGCACTTTTTAGTGTGCTGCCCAGCCAACCAATATCTAATATATGGTTGATCCCAACCACTTAAGCTTAACGATCAAGCCACCTCTCAAGCTTCTGTCAACCCCAACCACCACCACTGATAAAAGCCACAACTGTCATCCACCAATCACCACCAAACAATAGTAAGACTCCACCGATCATCTGCCTGTGACACTAAAATTGCATCCTTTGCCTACCCCTCAGAAACCCCTATCTCACCCTCTCGCTGTACAGTCCCAAAATTTTGTGAAACATCGCCTTCCTACATTTGGGCAAAGCCGATTAACCTTGTTGCATATTTCCTTGTTACTGCTGGACACCGGCACTGGACGCTAGCACACCAATTGTTTGTAAAGCAGCATGCAAATAAAGTGTGTTATCTCTATCTATTATAGAGTGAAGGTCTCTGTTTTAATTTTAATTTGGTCAATATAAATGTTTGAGCTTATCTCCTTCAACTGATCCAATCAAATCTTTCACAATGCTGGCAGATTCATTTCTCCAGAAAGGCCAATCGTAACTATCAAGGTGAATAGTAATAAAGAGTTATCAACGTGGAAGAAGCATATCATTGAATGGCAAGAAAATTCTGAACAGCAACTTCAGCAACAAATTTAGTGAATTGATTAGTGATTTCACCTACAAAATGACTATGCCATGGCAGCTTTGAATAAAAAAGGAGGCCTTTAAGAGAAGTTTGAATGACATGGACAAGCAAAAAGCACTCATTAATGAAGCCGCAACCCCAAGTACAATAGTAGTCTGTAACTATAATGCTCCTATTGAGTGTAATTATGTAAAAATTTCCCCTTATCCTAGGCTTGGAGCAATTATGGGTTTCATATAAAATCCACCAGCATTTAATTTGGAAAAGGAACCCAATAATGAATCACTCAAATGGTTAGTCTGAGAGATTATGCAAGTATCTCATTAAATTAGGTTGGAAATCAATCAAACCTTTGCATTGAGGGACACATTATAATTGAGAATTAATGAAACAGGAATTTGTCCAGGAATTTGAGCCTTATAATTATGGGAGGGAACAATAATCCAGATTGTGCATCAAATTGGCTGCTGTTGGGTACAGATGGGAATTTCTAAAGATGGTAGCCTGTTGCCAGTTTAATGAGCCTGAAAAACAGTGCATAGTTAGATAAATTGTTGGGTTAAGAAGGGAAATTGAATGTTAACTTGCAAATCTTAAATTCAAAACTGTATACAAGGTTGCTCCTTATATTTGTAATATTGAACAAAAATATAGCCATCAAAGTAAAGTTGACAAGACACAAGTTGCTGCAGCACATACTACACTGGTTGAGCCTAAGAAGCCTATCAAAAACCATAATTGTGGCCAAACAAGTCATAGTTATCACAAGTGTCCAAATGGAATTACTTGAATGAATGTTCTTTAGCCTGAGAAGACCTGCAGTGAGCAGGATGATGAAGAAAAGGTAAAAATATATTAAGATCACAGACAATCTGAGCTTTCTAGTTTGCACAACACAAGGGATATATTTTTTCAAAGGGTTTTTCAGAGCTTGTGCATGGCATTGTTGATATGAGCCGATAAGTGATTTTGATCTCCAGGAAGGTGGTTGCACTACTATCGCATCACGTATCTCTGGGTTCTGTTCTGGATCGGTCCAAAGTCCAATTCTTGAATGTGAACAATCTAAATCTTGGTGGCATTAACTTCCGGGTTGCATGTTATGCTTCTGGTTTAAATGCATGGATATCTTGCTTGCATTAATACTTTTTTGGGATTTTTAAAGTTCCAGATTCTGCGTCGAAGGAAGAGTCAATTGAGTTATATTTGAGTTGCAAGTTTTAGGACTTAGTGTCTCAGGAAGGTCATCTAGCGATTGACTAGCAGTCAACCAATGCTTGAATAGCTAAGTTGCTCAAGCAATACCTTCTGATTAGAAAGAGAGAACTTGATGGGAAATTGGTAGCATGATAGGGCTTGACAAGAGCTCGACCAGCGGGTGATCAACGTTCAAACAATAAGATAGTTTTTCCCACTATGTATGCCTCTTCAATTGCTTTGACCAGCACTTACATATATAAACCACACTTAAACTTCCTCAACGGCATGTTAGAAATTATTCAAAATTGAAAAGAGCATTTGCTTTAGAGAAAACACATACTTTGAGAGTATTCCATCTTCATTGATGAGTTGTTCTTCAAGCCTTCAAATTTCTCTGACCAACAAATGTTAAACATATAATCCGAACCTGTTAGCCTCTAGAGTTTTATTGATGGCAAGGATGTAAGACTTTTGCTACTGTTGAACAAGTTCCTTAACAGAAATTCGTTAGGAGAGATCCAAAATCTGGATTTCCTGTGGGAGTGCACAAACAAAAAGTTCTTAACATGGTGACAAGTTCAGGATTAGTTGACTGGGATCTAGCCTACATTTGAACCATTGGTCTACAAGTCAACTCTTTTCTTATAGTAAATTTGAGTTAGCAACTGATAACCTGGATGTTTTCTCTTGAACAATTGAATCTTAAGATTTCCCTTCCTCGACAATTGTATCATTTTCTTTTTCTGCAACTTAATTAAGATCTGAAGTGCATATGATATTGATGTGCTGCGTCCAATTCATCTAGCACCATTAATTCATAAAGCATATCGAATTTTCAGAGAAAACTTTAAATCTGTTATGCATAAACCTATTTCACCACCTCGGGGCGTAAATACTTTCCCATATACAACACAAGAACTGTAACAATTCATGCCAAAGCTGAGTTGTTATGGAAAAATTAAGAATAATCTGGCAGTGTATCTTGAATTTAAATAAAAAGAAGAGCTTACATGCAATTGACAATTTATATGATTTGTTTCAACGATCCAGATTTAAAGATAATAATGTGCCTTTCCATAATTTGGCACAGTGTATTTTGACATTTAAAAGGAAACAAAAAGATAACATGCGATTGACAATTTCATAATGATTTGTTCAAACGATCCAGATTGTTCAGACTACTAAAGTGCATTTTTCATGCAGGTGAAATTAGTAAAATGTTCAGGCCTGTGTCTAATCTCTTTACACTAGGCTAATCTCAACCAAGCTTTCACAACTTGTTCAAGATCATCTCAGTAATCAAACTGGGCATGTTTCATAAACAAGCCCAGGCCATAATCATAACCAAGCCCTAATCAATCTCTTTAAAAAACTCATAAACAATCCACTAGACAAGCTCACAAACCAACGCCTAAACAAGCTTTTGCCCAATCTTCTAATTAAAGCGTACATTCGATTCCGATGAACAAGATTCCAGAAGAAAAACAAAATGCGTCAAAATAAATAAACCTGCTACAAGCTTCCTACAAGGTATTAAACAATTGTCAACAAGAACCCAAATCGAGTTTCCCGAAAGGAAAGAAAATCATCTTCTACACACACAAACCATTTTCCAAATTAAATATATCACCCAAAGATCAGTGCACTAGCATGATAAAACGCCTATCGTTTAGCTGTACATTACGATTATCTAAGAATTACAGCACTACAGGTTAATTGTTATCGTACTTTCGGTTATTTTAGTCACTTAAGAGATGGTTGCTTAGCACTAATAGATGAAAAAAGGTGTAAAATGATTCCCCAACTGGTTTCCCCCTTTCGCACAATTCATACTGCCTGTCAATCCTCAAATTTGTAGCAGTCCGACAAAGCTATGAGACATTTCGACCTTCCCATGTGCCTGAAAAACTTATCTTTCAACCCCCATAAATATTGTACCAATATTTCGGAGACGGCGAAAAAACTCCCCGCTTGAAAGGGTAAACTAGAAAACAAACGGAAAATATAAGAGTCAACTTAACGATCGAGAGGGAGAAGGATGAGAAAAGGCACCTCAGAAGTCGCCGGCGGTACGAAGAACTGCCGGAGTCACAATACAGCAGAGAGGGGCGCACTTTGCTGGGGCGAGGCCAGAGGCGTGAGTCAAGCAGCAAGAACTGCGACAGAGACGAAGAGATTCTGGAAGGCTAGTTTTGTCGCCTGTTGATAAATTAGGCCGTAACGAAAATTCTTTATTTTATTTATTTATTTTTTCTTTGATTTTTATTTTGTTCCCCGTTAATATTTTTAAATAAATATTTTTTAAAAAAAATAATATATTTTGAAAATTATTTACATAAATAGTCATGGTCCATGGTACCCGAGGACATTTATATTTATTTTATATTTTATTATTTTATTTTTATACTCAATAATAAGCTACTTTATCAATGAAATATTAAAAATTTATAGATTAAATTCTAAAAATAGCATTTATAAGTTCTTAACAGTACCCAACTTTTTACTTTTTTATTTCTTTTATTTTTTTTTTATGCCTGAGTAAATATCTCAATTCATGTTTATTAATCATCACAATCTCACCATTCACCTGCCATCCTTCAGTTCTTTTGACTCAATCATTCTGAGTTCACCGATTGCATTTGTCAATTCAGATCACCCTCGTAATTTCTCTTCCTTCAATCCTAATAATTTCACACATCTTTTAAATTTTTCATACAAACTCATTAAAATCCTTGCTGTCTCATTTAATTTTCTTCCACTTCTACTAATTTTAAATCTAGAATGAACTCCAAAAATGTACAAACGCATTCATGGTTTGAAACTTACGAGTTACAAACACTATAAAATGTCTATCTATCAAAAGCAATACAGTCAAATCTATAAGTCGTATCTATTTAATATTTCTTCCATCTTGAGAAAAAACAAAACGGACAAATTCCGTCAATATAACAGAGATTCTGCTTGCCTTTGATGGCACCACAGAAACCGTGGAGAGCTACCAACTCTAAAGCAAAAGAGGTTGAAGGCACCTGCTCCAGTACCGCATAACTTGGCACAGGTACCGTATGGTTATTATATGAATATGAAACTCTCTTCGCTCTTAGTAACTAAAAGCCATCACATTTTTCTACGGTTCAATGTCATAAGAAAATAAGCATTACAGAACCCCAGATTTTCTCCAGTATGACTTGACTACTTCCCAGAAAAGTCAGCTAAAAAACACATTATCACCTGTCAAAATAACACACTGAGCAGCCCAGTAGTCTTGCAATCAAATCCTCACATTTTGTTGCCTGAATGATGCAGGAAAAATATGGTGAGATATCAATTCCAGACTATCGGTACCCATTACCATCTAAAGAGTGCCACCCCTTAGCGCAAGCACAAGATGGAGTACAGAGCCACCCTCAACACCGTAGTCCTTGGCTGTTTTGTCATCCGCCAGCTGCTTCCCAGCATAAATAAGTCTGGGATCATCGGGCCAAACAGAAGTTTAAGATGCGAGGCAGTGGCCGCAACATGTAGCAAACCACATAAGAAGAAGTTGTCACTTTCAATTCTGTATTTATACGCACACTATACTGCAAATAGAACTATTGACTGAAAAGGGGTTTTCAAGAGGCAAAGGATTGATCTTCTGGACTGTCAGGATCCAGACTCTTCGATTCTACATCGTATCACATCATATATTGCAATGATACTACAGGAAACCCCCCCACAGCAGCACTTGATACTTTGTTGATTCCAATATTGATATTGGTATATGTATGATACATGCATCATAAATTGATGTATTCATATGTTGTGAAACTTATGGAAGTGTGACTACATTATATATAAATATATCAGATGTTTAAAACTTTAAATCCCTCATATTTTTAAAGGTGTGTTCAGAACCTCATGTGATGTGATTGTATGTAACTGTATTACATTCAAAATGTTGGCAACCACAAATTAGATCAGTAGTAATGTTATTATGATGCAACTGATTACATTCAAAATGTTGACAACCACAAAGGACTTCACTATTAATTTAAAAGTAATATATTTAATTTACATTGCGATTACATTGCATAAGGGATTCAAAATCCAGAGATAGTGATGTCCTTACATCATGCCATCACTGTATCATGTATTCTAACTTCATGATAACGTTGTAAAACAATACAAGTGACTAATTCAAGGCATTGTGAGGCACAGGCCACGAGAATGCAGATGCAACATTAAAAAACAATCCATTCTCTATAGTTCAGAGAGTAAATGACACATCGCTGCACAATACTGATGATGCATCATTCAGACCAGGATATTGACACCTATTTATCCACGTTTTCCTACTTCAAATGAAATTCGGGTTTTTCCAAAATAAAAGTATCTTCTGCAATACATTAAATACATGAGCCCTCTAACAGGAAGGGGGGCGCACAGAAACACACACGCACACCCCTTGACAAAGGATGAAAGGGTACACAATCCTTCAATTTAGCTAATTCATAGCAGATTAATCCAGACAAATTAGATAATCACTGGAAGCTAGCAACAATCCTGAGTGCTTCATCCCATAGTACACACTAAGCACTGATGAATGCTGAATTGAGAAAGGATGGAAGATGCAATATTATAAAGTAATTGAATAAAAACTGAAAATACAGCTATACTTCCGGGATTGCCAGATTCCATTTACAATGAAAATGAATCACGTACATCCAAACAACCATAGCAACAACAAAAACACATGTCAACAGCCCTTTAAATGCTAGAAAAAGAACTGAAGATCATACTACAACAAGGAAAAATCAATGGTTACCTCTGCTGCACTGGAGGGATTCCTTCCTTCTCCTCAACCCTTTCCTTGATCCGATCAATGCTATCAGTAGGTTCAATATCAATTTCTATTTCTTTACCAGTAAGTGTTTTCACCTTAATCATTGTCCCACCACGCAGCCCCAAAACCAGGTGAAGTGTGGATTCTTTCTGGATGTTATAGTCTTTGAGAGGACGACCATCTTCCAACTGTTTGCCAGCAAATATCAATCTCTGCTGATCAGGAGGAATACCTTCCTTGCCCTGTGATACATGAATGTGAATTTAAGTACCTCTAAAAATCTGACAACAATTAAATGTAAAGCACATAACAAATGGCAATAGAGATGGGGCTGAACTGAAAAGAAGTTTGGGATAAACTTCAAGTGGACACACAGAAAACAAGAATAGCCAAACAGAAAATAAATGAAAGAAAATGAATATGATTTAATGTTTGCAGCATATATTATGTGGCACCTATCAACTAAACCTAATCTTTCAAAAATAATGTTCACAAACCCACTAACATACCTATCGGAACATGAAGTCATGCCAGCACTTCAGCCCATATGAAAACATGTAACATCCGCAGTCTCAATTCCAAAAAATTGACTGACAGAAAACAAGCATCATATGAATTAACAAAGGAATTTGCTGTGTTAATTTCAACTTTATAGACTTTCAACACTAGGACTTTTTAGTGATTAGACTAGAGGATATAAGGAGTTGCAATATCTACTTTAAAAGATTCCAGACACTTCATAGATTTTCTTTAATAACATTCCAGTTTATTTTGCAAAGTTATTTAAAATTAGACAGAAAAATTTATCCCTCATACTAAATTGAGATGAAGTATTTAAATTTCTGCTTTTAGTTATCTCTAATTTAAGCTACAAAAAGAAAGGCATCTCTACACTAGTAGATTTTGAAATCTCACTCTAGGGTAGGTCTCATGTATTAAGTCGCATGATGGATTTGAGAACCTCGATCTTGACAGATGGCATGAGGAACTCATTAAATCTCCAATCAATGTCACCAATAAAAACTATTGGAAAATTCCATTTCAGTATTACCAATGTTTGGATGAAAATAAACACGCATTTGTTTAAATCATGACTTAGAAGAGTTGAAGACGCCATCAAGGTGATAAAGATGGAAAATTTAGATTAAGTTGTCAACAAGATGACTGCACCTAATCAATGTGGTCTAATACTAGCATTTCTTTCTGTGCTCTTGGGATTTAAAAACCTATAGGAAGGTCTCAAACCTAAATGTGCTCACCCAGAAAGACAATAGGAAATTGGGGTTGACTCTAGTATTACGTTTGGTTTCAGGAGTGCAAGCAGGGCTTGCTGGGGGTGTCGGAATTCTCCAGGAACAAAAAAATGCACACAATTAGCACAACGGAAACAAACCCCTGAATTCCTATAAATCATCAGCCATTAAACACTATAAGAGTACAAGAAACAAGTCATGCAACTAAACACACAAGTTGTACAACAATATTTGATGTAGAAAACCTTTTTCAATTAAAAAAATAATGGAATAAACTCATAAAAAATTCACTATAATAGTAAATGATTACAAGTATAATTTTTGAGATCCTTTTATAACAACTCGAGTAAATAATGGTTGAACCCAACCCCCAACACACTTTACAACCCACAAGAAAAGAATATACCGAGAAAATGAGTAGCCAAAGCAAAAATATGTCTTGGAAACAAACTAGAGTAATGTATCCAAATTTAGCGAATAATGGAATTTGAATCGGACTTCAATCAGATGCCGAAACCTTTCCTCCTCTCTCTTTTCTCTTTTCTCTCTTCCTGCGACACTCTTGTGTTGAAAATGATTTCATGTTCATGCCTTAAAATTACATAGAGCCTTTTATAATAGAGCTAGTGTTTGAACACTAAAAGCAAAAACTGGAATTAGCACACATGCGCTAGCTGGGCGCGTATCATGCGCACACAAATAGAATGTGCCCCACGTGTGCGCCCCTCGGTCGCATACTGATGGCACCCATTCTGTCCACTAATTAAACTTTTGCTTGAAACAACATTGCATCAAGCGATCATTGTACGAATGTCATGTAACCCTTGCTTATTATCTCCGATGGAATGTGCCTTGTGCGAATATCGTGCATCCTCCTAGTGGCTGTCCATGGGATATGAGACTCAAAAGGAAAAGGCCCAAAATCTAAAAAGAATAATTTTTTTAATTGTCTTGGATAGGTCTGCATCCACTCGCTCTTTCTTGGGGAAACTAGTAGCTGATTGCTGTGAGCACTTCAAAAATAAAATCTTGCCATAACTTCCCCCAGACTCCAACATTAAAGCTAACAATTCACGGCTCAAAACAAATCCTAGGCCCAGGTCTGCCAACACTAAAATCTTTAGTAGAATCCCAATTTCTACGAGCAACTGCTTATAATCCTAATCGCACAGAGACTGAACAAACCCATTTTTAGTTTTCGCTTCAGATCTGAGAACTTCATATGTTACATGTTGGGGATCCATCGGCAATTTAGTTGGACCGAGAGGAAATAAAAACAATGATAACAACGACGAATAATAATCACAAAATGAGAGAGAAATAATGCACACAATTTACATAAAAACCCTCTTTTGAATAAGAGGGAAAAACCACGGACTATTTGCCCGAAACTTTCTACTATGTAAAATGGTTACAAATACCCTCAAAGAACAGAATATAAGAACACGACTCCTTGTATTGGATTGACACGACCAATAGTGAGGGCAAGATAAATATCCTTTTTCTTGCTTTTCTCTCCCTTTCTCTTTCTCTTACTGACGGCACTCACTGGTCTTAATCTCACAAATCACTCACTGGTCTTAATCTCACAAATCACTCACCTGCTCCCTTGTTCTCAAAGAATAGAATATAAGAACACGACTCCTTGTATTGGATTGACCCAAGCAATGGTAAGGGCAAGATGAATATCCTTATTCTTGCTTTTCTCTCTTTTTCTCTTTCTCTCACCGACAACGCTCACTAGTCTTAATCCCACAAATCGCTCACCTACTCACCTGTTCTAGATTTTACAAGTGATTTGTTACACAATAATCACGCACTCATTCTCCTTTTATAACCCAAAAAAAAAAGAGAATTCGCATACCTTTGGTAAATCATGACCGGGCACTTGTGGGCTCCACGACTAGCCACCATCAGAGTCCGGCCAGTCCTCAAGTTCTCTAGTCTGGCCGATCCTCAGATTCACCAATCCAGCTGGTCCTCAAATTCGCCATTTCAACAGTCTTTCGGACTCAAGAGTCCAGTCGCCTCTCAGATTAGACAGTCCGGTCACCTCTTCAACATTGACATTCGGACCTCAACCACTTCGCCGGGCACACGAACACAATAATACTTTGTTTCAATATTATACCCATATGAGTTCGACCGAAACCTCCGATCCGCTTGTCAATCGAATATGATCTCACATGAAAGCGATCCATATCCCAACATTACATAACACATAGCTAAACATTGGCTAGAGGCAAGTCAAAGGGAGATTCAAACCTCAAGAAAACCAAAAGATTAAACAAAATAAATATAGCGAAAATTCGGGGAGTTCTATCTCATTCTTTGTATCTCTACCGCTTATTATCAAATATATGATTGTAATTTAATTATTATTTTTTAAATATATTTTTTCAAAAAATTAATTATTTTTAATTAATTAAAAAATAACGATTCATTTAAAAAAACAATAATAACAATCATCTCCTTCTTAAGTGATCTATCTCTGAATCCAGGTTGTTGTACGGATTATGGAGCCTCATGATCTTCCGCATCATGTCAAATTGAGACGGGTCCGATCTCCATCTCTGATAACTTGGGTCCCATGCAACACAACAAAAAAAATAAGAGGCTAGAGGATTGGTAAGACTCACTCCCCGATTTATCATCTAACACTCAAGTCAAAAATCTTTCTCAGTGAATGGAAAGATGCGAGATTGTGAGAGATGCGTAGATGCATGCAATGAAGGATTGAGTGTGAATGTGCCCGACTAACAAGCGGCTGAACGGTGCGCTCGGTTGAGGGGTGCCTCAGAGGTATGCCCATCTGAGAGGCGTCTTAAAGGTGACGGAGGACTCAGCTCCTAGACGGATGGCCTCCAGGATAGAGGACTACCTGGATTGGGGGTATGGCTCCTGGATGGAAGGCATAGTGTAGAAGATACACTTGGCAATGAGTGTCTTAGAGAGAGAGATGTGCTCGGGAGGAAGCATCAGTTGTACGGTCGTTAGAGTGCAATTGGGATGCTTGACGACGATGACAAACTCTCAGTCAGGGCTCACTCACTTGAGGAGAGTTTTTGGTTGTAATTCTTTGTGTTGTCTAATCCCATGTCCCATTCTCTGTGTAGTGAATGGGTATTTATAGCGTTAGCGGGCAGTTCGACCTTCCCTGACAGATGACAACCGTCGGCTAAATTGTCCAGATGGATAAAGAAATCCTGGTATGGCAGTTATATTTGGGAGGAGATCCGCTAGGTTACCGTTTTCATTTTGGGAGCGATCATGTGAACATAGGTGAATATTCTTGGGATATTTGCTAGGTTGTTCCAACCGATTATAGTAAGTTTGTTTAGCGTGCGGGAAGAGGATCGCATGCTGTCCTAACAGGGCTGGTTGGAACATTGTTCGGATCCTGAGCCAATCCCTTCTACTTGCGAGCACTCTTCCTAAGCTGGAACTTTCGGATATCACTGCGAGCCTGAACATCTGGGTCCACGGGTGACAGACCCATCATTGAGAAATGGGGAGCCACTCAATCAGATATAACAGAAAAAGGGAAAAATAATTTATTAATGAAGAACAACATGAAATAAAAGCTGGGCGAATAACACACAAACGAATAGACATCAATATACGTTGACGCACACACGATCAGCCATAGAGAGAGAGATAAGACCTGAACTTTAGCCTTGGCATTGTCGATGATGTCACTGCCCTCCACTTCGAGAGTAATAGTTTTTCCTGCGAGGGTTTTGACAAAGATTTGCATCTTGGCACGAGCGAGAGAAAGGGCAGAGAGTAGGAAGTGGGAATAGCAGAGGATAGCATTGAACCCAAAGCATGTCTTCTTGAGTGGAGATACAGAACCCGCTTCACGTCTGCGGAATATCAACGCTTCCTTGTTTCTATTCAAAAAGAGACACTTATTATTATTATTCAACTGCCTTGCCATTCGTTTTCCGTCACCTTCCATTGTAACATGGCATTAGTAAGCAAAATTGGCATTAATTTCAATTCTATATCTATGTTTGTTACATATTTTTGATATAAAAGGAAAATTTGTCCGGAGTAATAACTTATCCTGCCAGAATTTGATTTGAATATACATATCTTTTTCAAAATATTACAAGTAAATATAATTATTTAAAAGTGTCAGAAATAATAATATCCATTTAAAGGACCCGTACTATATTTTAATAACAGATCTATGTAACGCACATATAATACTCATATGACATTTTAAAAGTTATTTTTTTTATAATATTTTTATTTTTTATTAACATTTAGCTGTCATTTTGATTTAATTAGGTATATTTTTTAAGCCATATTTGTTTATAATTCGATTTCTTAGTGTAATATTGGAAAGAGAAACTAAACTTAATACACGATTATATATTTTATTTACATAAGAATATAATAAATAGACATATAACAATAGTTTTAACATATTCTAAAAGAACATATTAAATACTGATGCTATCTTAATTTTTATTATAATTAAATATTATCCATAAATATTATAAAATATTACATAAAAATACCTAAATAAAATTAAAAAATACCATAATATCTTTCTTTATTAAATTTTATCTCTAATAGGTGTTGATTTCCTAGTAAAATAGTTGATTGTTTGACTATTATTCTCATATTTAATTTAATTTGTTAAATAAATCAGGACAAGGCTAAATTTTATATCTACTAAATACTTAATTTTTTAATAGACGATACTTTTATTATCACTTATTATATACTTATATCTGACTCTAAGTATCAGGTATTGAAAATCCAACTGCCAATTGTTACAAAAGGCAAAGGTGGTTTCATTTATATATCCACTTGGAGAATCTTACTCGGCGAAGTAAAATTTTTATTCTAAATTTAAATTTTTTTTTGTAAAATTTATTTTTAAAAAAAACCCAAAAAGTGACAAAACTCCGGCCCCACGGAGCATAAACCCGGCGCCTTCGTATATCTGGTTGTAAACACTAACAAAAAGCATCAAATACTTGAACGCTTTCATTCATATCAATCCTTCCGATGGGTTTTACTTATCCCAAAATATAATAAAAAAAAAAAAAAAGAAGAAAAATTCACAAGAGAACATGCAGGGATGGAGTACGGATTAACTGCCGCGAGGCATGGCGTCATCTTTTGGAAGAGCAACATAGTTTACAAGCATTGCAGCCCCAACTTTGCCGCCGTCTCTTCGCTCTCTGCTACCGGAGATCCGCCCAGAGGGCGTTGCCGCCCGGCGTGCGGTTGGAGTTCCAACCGCTGTGTTGGCGTTATTACTCTGAGCCAATGGCTTTTTTGTTGCAGGCCTTGAACCGAACAGCGCCTCTTTCTCCGTAGCCAGCTGTTCTTGCAATCGTTTCTGCTCCTGTAGAAGAAAATCGTATGATTAGTTTCTTTTGACTTCTATGTCGATAAAAATGTACACAGACTCCGTGAACATCAATCAAAATAATGTTCGCTTCTCAAACCTGTAAGAAAACGCCTACCAGGGAAGGAGGTGAAGACGAAGGAGAAAGATGGAGGAAGAAAGCACAAAGATGAAATCGAGTGCTCTGTTGGAAAGTGAAAAAATTTGGCAATGTATTAATTCGACTGAACCGCCGTCTGCAAGTTTTGCACACCGCTCGAGGACGGATACATACAAGATATATATACGCAAAGATGTACAACGGTAAAAGAAACGAATACCAAAAATAAAATATACACCATCCTAAAATACACAAATACTAATATTTCCAAAATACAAAACACTACCTAAAATATAAAATATTTACTAGCCATTTTCTAATAGTCCCCCGCAAGATGGAGCATATATATTTATAATGCCCATCTTGGATAAGTGAAAGTTCAAACGATGT
>JAOVVI020004329.1:0-17774 GCA_028571085.2 Nepenthes alata | reverse complement strand
AATAAAAAAATATCCATATCCCTCATAGATGCTATCCGATTTAGATTATAAATGAGTACGCTTATAATTTTGGTGTGAATAATCAATCATAAATTTTTATCTAAATATATCAGATTCGAATTTAATTTTAATAAGATCCAATTCATGATAAAAATAAACAAAAAAATATCTTGATGCACATCTAAATTTAAATTATTAAACGAATTAGAATGTCGTCTTACTAGGATACTCGATTAGAAATAGGTTCGATTTTTTTTACTTTGAATCTAAATTCTACACACCGCAACAAACAAATAAGAAATAAGAAGAATATAAGATTCGTTCCTCGGTATGACTTCTGACACTCAAATTAGTAATCTTTTTTAATTTGTTGAGAAACATATGAGAGAGAAAATACGTAGATACGAATGAATGGTGATTGAGTGATTGTTAGAGGATTGGGTTCCATAATATGTGTTCAAAGGAGTGAGTGACTTTTTAGGTATTGTATTCGTAGGAGAGAATGGCTTAGATTGTTTGAGCATTTTTCTAAATTTTTTAGAATGTTCTATTTTGATGTTAATGAAAATATATATTTATAGTGTAGAGTATTGGCTTGGTAGTCCCTTGGGTGGTACACCTTTACCGTTATAAGAGACATTAATTGTGTAATTATCACATGCATTTATCAATTAGATTGTATGATTTTTAACTGTTTATTTGGTATGATAATCACTTGTAACGGTCTATTGATTATTCATTAATTTTTATTTATTGTTAAACGGGTCATGTTATATCACTTGAGTCAATCGCCGTACCTTTTAGTTTTTGAATTCAAATGATCTTTTGATTGGTCATCACTAATTGGGCTTTTTTTCTCTCTGCGTATTGGATTCTGAGTCAATCTATGAATTATTATACTCATCACATTTAAAAATAATTATTCTTAATAATAAAAATAAAAAAGTAGATTATGTTAATTTTTTATTTTTTATTATTATCATTAGAATAATTCAGTTTTTATTTCATCTTATTTAAATAGTGTAACTGAAAGTTTCAAGCACCTCGATCTATAAGCTAGATATCGAAGATATTCAACAAAAATAGCTAGCAAGCATGCTTTGGACACCCTTTTCTTGGTCCAATGATTATGATATACAGTAATGTTAAATGAGTCATATTAAATCGACACGATAAAATATATTAGTAAAAGTTAATTTTGCTAAAAATATTGTTGAAATTTAAGTTAGTTGAATTAAATAATAAAATAGTTTAATTCACTGTGCATTAATTTATCAGCAACTCATAGATAGGGTAGAGGAAAATAAGAGACATTCCATCAAGAAAAGGAAATGTCGTCTCCTAGTCTTTTTTGAGAAGTATAGAATTGGCTATTCATATGCCAAACATTATCTATGTCAAATTTTTTGTTTAAAAACTTAGACAAGTATAAAAAGTGATTTTTTTAAATTTTAAAATATAATAATTTTAATATTTTAATATTTAAAAAATAAAATAAATTTTTTTATATTTTTTAAAATATCGACTATGAGATTTATATAATTTAATAATCTCAGTAAAATTGAAGTGCCTCTATTACTATCGTGCAAGGGAGCCTCCTAATCAGAAGTGGTCGGGGTGGTGAAAATAGTGAGACAGATAGTGACATGGTTCTGTCAATAATAATAATGTTACGATGATATTATAGCAAATGATATAATTGTTGGAGAAAAGTTAATTCTGTAATAAAAAATAAAAAATAATTGGGTGATTGGAAGCTGTTTGTTTCAAAGTATATTAAAAATATCACTCTTTTAACTAGTAAAATTCAAAGTTCCTTGTAAGAGGTTTATAGTTGATGCGTCCTGGATTCAGGTTACTGACAAATTATGGTGCCGTTTGATCTTTCAGTTGAATTGAAGCGGGTCTGATTTTTGTATTATTTGACTTGGATCCTACACACCATAACTAAAAAATAAGATGTTAGAGAATTGACAGGATTTGCTCTCCGATTTATCTTCCGACGCTTAAATTAATAATATTCCTTATAAGGTGAAAGATCCAGGGATAACGAGGTATGAATGATGATGTAATAAAGTGAATTTTTTTAGTCTAACTCGAAGGTTGTGCTCAACATGTAGCGATTTTTGTGATGATGTATTCGTGGGGAATGGCTTTGACATCGAAGAGGCGAGAATTGTGAAAGAGTTCCTAAGAAACTCTGTCGGGAGTGATCTCTTGAGAGCTTTTGAAAATAGTTTTGGTGGGCTTGTTTGAGCTGCGATATGAGGGCCAATGTGGGCGTGCCATTGGAGCCTACTCCGAGAGTATTTTATAGCCCCTGTACCATCTTAGCCTTGCTTCGGCGACAAGGCTTACCACCAGCTAGCCTGTGCAGATTTAGTGCCTGGCAAAGGGGATTGTGGACACTGATTAAAGCAACCGTGGTCAATCAGGATGATTCATTCCCTCTTTGATGAGATACCGTACGCGGCATATATTGTAGTTGCCATTATAAGAAATTTGTTGAGTTAGGAGTTGCCATTTCTGAGAAGATCGTAATCATGGATAATTTTCTAGGTGTCGGTTAGTCAAGACAAGTGATTTTCAATACGCGGAAAGAGCACTGTGGGCCACCTGGATTGAGCCATGGCCGGTTTCAGGCTGTCCGATTGACTGAAACATTGTTTGGGTCAACATAAACATTGATCGGCCCCTGAGCCTATGGACCATATGCCTTCTATGCATACTACTGAGTCTGTGAGTCTTTGAATTGAGCATGTCTATTTTTACCATTTTCATCAATAGATTTACTTATTTTCATGAAAAGCATAATAATTAATAAATATATTTTATTTTATAAAATTTTATTCAATATTTATCTATTTTATATTTTATATTAATATTTGTTTTTAAATAATTTTTATGATTATCAATTTATTTTATACGAAAATAAATTGGATTGAGTATTTTGAGCCATATATATGTTAAAAAATTAAGAGAAACTTATCAGAAAAAGATTAAATAAAAAGTTTAAAATAGATATTAATTTCAAAATACTAAATATACGATTTATATATAATTAGTAAAATAATAATATTTAAAACTAAGTTCACACTATGAATGAAATTAAATAAAATAAGTAATTGAGATTTATTTTTAACAATTTTATTTTTGCTTTTAGTGGGGGGAAAACGAAGACATGGTTCTCGCCGTTTTGCACATCCTCCCGGACCCACTCCAGAAACAGAAAGCGGGCTCACACTGTGATGCCACTTCTTCTTTGCTCCTCAGAGAGGCGAAATCCCCTCAGGATCTCGGCTGCCGGTGGGTGACGTAAAACAACTGCAGTTTTGGAGTCGGAGATCTCGACACCGCCAGATATGCCGATTCTCCGACGATTCAAACTCCAACTTCTCTCACTCCTTTCAACAGCTCTCGGTACATCTCTCTCTCTCTCCCCCCCTCCCAACTTCGATTGAAACTCTCATTGTTAATATTTGAAAATAAATCTAATTGATTTCAAACCATTCCAGGAAGTTTCACTTTATTAGTTGCTCAAGACGGGTTTTGCTCAGAATCTTATTCTGCCTTCGACGTTGTGTCGAACTCGATGCAATTGTATGCGAAAGTTACTAACCCCACTCTTTCTCCTTCTCATCTCAAAGGTTGGTGGAGTTTTCTTTTGTTGGAAATAGCAGAATTTAGCAATTTATTTACCGAATTCGGTTTTGGGGTTTGGTTCTCTAAAAAAATTTTGGAAAAGAATCACACCCACGAAGCCTTGTTCGATTCTGAGTGTATTAGATAATATCAACTGTTAGATTATTTAATCTCGACACAAACTGAGTACTTGTGTAAAAATTTATTTTTCGGCACTTATTGGTGCCTACAATTGGGTTGAAGATCTGTCAACTAAAACGCGCAGTGTATGCGACTTATTTAAAATTACACTGCGACGGAGAGAAGTGGGGAATTTTACAAAAAACCAATCGTTCAACACGTTCGTCAGTAATTGAGCAGTTCATTTTATTTTAGCAACTTGATCCCTCAACCTTATCATTGTTTAGCATCGGTGGAAACGGATGGGTCCAGTTTCTTTATTTTCTTGCCCAGTGCAATTCATGATTTAGTTTTTCCTAGAGAAACTTAATCAGTCTGTAATTCTGTGCATTAATCACTGTATTAAAGCCGCATGTGCAATGCTGTATATCTTATACATTCTGAGCTGTTATCTGGGATGCTTCATCAAAATGTGAAGGCCATTAGTCTCAATTGTACTGTAGCTACTACTTCACATTGAAGAGATTCTAACACTTCAGAATGGTTTAGGCACACCAAAAACTTGACTCATTTTGGTTCTGGTTGAGTGCATTGTTTCTAAGAAAATGCAATTTGATCAGCTGCGTGGATTGATATTGGCTATGATTGTTTATAGATTATGAGTATCTTGTGTTTCTTGTTGCCAGATTTACCAGGGTTTACTCGCAGTACATATAGAATAGATCATGCCCTGATTACACCTGAGAGCCATGCATTCAGCCCTTTACCTGGGTGGTAGGTTTGTCATCTGTCTTTGAATATGAACACGGTTAAATCATATCAACTATGGGTTCTAATTTTCATTGCTCTAAAAGGAAGGATGCCCTGGGAGCATATTTAATCACCCCAGCAATGGGTTCGCACTTTGTCATGTACCTCGTGAAAATGCAAGGTAATTAGATATAGAATTTGCATCTATTTATCTTTGAAGTTTGAACTTTTGATGGCGGGTTGTCAAATTGATGGAGGAATTCACTCTGCTTAGTGTCTGCCCATTTATTTCATACCATCCATTTGCCACTAGTTATTCTATTTTCTTGTTGTATTATGCTTTTTCTTCTGGTTGGGGTGGGGGATGAGAGTCGTGGCTGTTTTGTTACACCCAACCATTACTTATGCTGAACCTTGTGCAGATAATTCAAGATCAGGGCTCCCTCCTAATGATGTTGAGAGGTAAGGATACCCTTTCTAAAGCTCCAAGAACTTCATCCTTCATCTAGAAGCCATGGCTTAGACTTCTAATTTCAAAGATTTCCTTGTATATTTTTGGTAAATGCTCTTGACCTGGCATCTGAAATCAAAGGTCCATTTCTAGATGGCAAACCACAGTGTTGAAAATGCTTGCTTTGTCACCTAATATGTGGCCAGTGTCTATGCTTTGCATTGATACTTTTGAACTGAGGTTCAGCTATATATACTGAAATTATTGGTGGGACCGTCACTGTGGTCCCCTCCTCTGGCAAACACATGAGCGAGGCCTACAATGAGAGAATGACTGAGGACAACGAACAAGCACAAAACATCCAATAGATCTGTGGCGTGCTGAAATTAAGATTGTAAAGGATTTAGAATTGAGGGTGTGGGGAGACAAGGGTGCCTATGTTGTAGTTTATGGTTTTGGTGCTGGAAAGTTCAAAAAGGTTATTAGGCTAAATCAAATATGAATCCAGTGAAAAGAAAAAGGAAGGCGAAGAAATTTCACGTATGTTGTGAGAAATCCACTCACGCAAACATGAAGTTTACTGGGCCCAAGAAATCAATCAGTACATATAGGAGTTGTCTCCTAGTTCCAGTAGGACACAACTTGGAAAATAAGCAATCAACTTGGAAAATAAGGAAACTCCTAAACTAAATAAAATAGCTTCTAATTTGGACAGATAAGGACTTCTAAAAATTACTATAAATACCAATGATTTCTTTCTAAAACTTCTGTTGATTAATAAATTGCGAATTTGCACTGGCAGGCAGCAATCAAAGATAATAAGGAACATCCTTTTAAATTTCTTGTTTCTTTAGTGCCTGAAATAGGGAAAGTAGGTTCCACAATGTGATTGTGAAGGGGGGGGGGACAATGGTCCCGTACCATCTAATAATTTCACCATGCTCCCATGCTCTGTCCTTGCAATATTTTTAAATAATGATGAAATCCTTTAAACTACTCCATTCCTTTTTCATATCTTTGATGTCTAGAATAAACTTTTTTTTCCTCCAAAAGTAGTGAGATGCTTATTATATGTGATTTCATTTAACTAAAGTTGTTTTATTTAATAGATTTGTTTTTGTGGTTGAGGGAACGGTCACCCTGTCTAATGGATCTGGCATTAGCAACAAACTGATGGTGAGAGGTCTTCTCTGGATATTTACTTAGTATTTTTTCTGTTGGATAATTTATTTGATTTGTGGCACCATCTTTCTAGTTGTCAAGAACATATTTGTGGGATTATAGTTTGGGAATCTTATTTGGCATTCCAAGAGTGGTGGTTAAAACCATGACATTTGAATAGTAGCATGGGTTATTTTTCCTTAGCCTAAATGTAAATGGCTGATGTTTCTCAATTCTTCCCAATTCCTATGATCACCATCATCTTGTTTCTTGCCTCACTGCTAATTTTTTTCGTCATTAATGTTCAATATTTCTATTTCTGAGCAAGTAAAATATTATTCCATTTGATGCATCCAATACCAGGTATGTATGCATAGCAGAATAAGCAAACAGCTGAAAACCAAATTCAATGATATTCACAAATATGCCAATAATCGGTGGCAATAAGACGACTCTCCTTGTCCAGAAGCTGAACTAGACCAACTACCAATTTTTAAGACAAAAGAAGCTGCCAATAAAAGATGGCAAAGAAACTTTCAGTTCCTCAGAGGCTCATAATCAAAGGCTTACAATCTTTACCCTCCAAATGAAACAAAACACACTTTGATGTGCACATTATTGTTCTTTTCCTCCTAATAATCTGCTCCTGAGTTTGTTTTGTGAACAAAGGAACCTTTATATATCACTTTTTTATTGATTGATGAATGCTTCCACATTACATATATTACGCACCACTAAATTTCATGCGATCCAAGATGGTATTGCTAATGCCTGTATTAATGTAAGGGCAGATTAGTGTACAAGGTTTTCCATATCGTGGGGTATGGGGAGATCAAATATACAAACCCTTATCTTTGTATTGTAGATAGTATTTTAATAGTTTGAATATGTGACCTCTAGGTCGCAATAGAGCAACTTTATCATTATATCAGCTACCAAGTCCTTCGTCAACTTGTATCATCTGATTATTACTATCTTGCAGGTGTCCTAAGCTTGTCCCACTTCCACTTATGTTTACATTTCTTTTGCATGTGGTCTTGATCGTTGCGTCATCTATGAATCCCTTCATGAAGAATTCCTCCCACATCAGTGGTTAACTCCATTGGAAGTTTGCTTTTGTATATGTGAATATGAAAGGTTTCAAAAACTCCAACGACTTGCTTTGTGAGGTGTAGTGATTGAATGACATAAATTGATGATAAAAGTTCCTTTTTATTCTTTACATTTCACCATGGTGAATTCACTAATATTCTAGTAGAATGCCCGAGAATCAAAAAAATAGGGATTAAACTGGTCATAGTAGTTGAATTAAGTTTGATAACTCAGTCTGGGAAAAGGTGAATACAGTCAAGAGAATCCTTCGAATGCTCAGCCTATTGCCACAACAACCATCTATGACTTTCTGGGGTTACTAGAAAACATGTTTTAGGTTTTAGAAAGTAGGTTTTGGACTTTCATGTTTAATAATGGGCATGCTCACTGGTTGCTTGCAACTTGCACGTGTCAGAATATTCTGTAAGGAACACTACATTTCTGCTGAAATTTCTCTTGTAGATAAGTCCGATCACAAAATAATTAGCAATAAAAGTCCGCATTTTTTTTTTGGGGGGGGGGGGAATGGGGGGTTTGTATGTGCTATCTTTTCTAGAGCCCACACAAAAAATTGGCCATCTTTGCAGCAATTTGGTGCAATCATATAGGAAGAAATGCAAGAAGTTTCAAGGGTATAATAGTGTCTATGTATGGGATTGTCATCAACTTTAGGAAAAATAATGTGGCCCAATGCATGAAGGTCCTGCATTACTGGCCTTCAGCTTTGGGTCCGGGCGGGGTGTGTGTGTAGTGGTTAATCTCTAGAATCTTGCTGTCAGTACTGTGATTTGTTGTTTTTGGTTGGTACAAGCGCAAAATGTTTCCAGGAATATGATTTAACTTTTCATCTTTAATTGTTTAAAGCGTCCATTGTTGCATAGTCTTCAGCTTCTGGTAGTAGAATTGGGCCTGACTGACGAGGGTGCTACGTAGAAACTTTCAACTTCTGGCCTATTTCTGAGAATGCTATTGGTCTATCTGCTCTTTATTCCAGCTTTGTAATTTCCTTGCCTATGGGTGATGGATTGACCTCCTTTTGGTTAGTGTCCTCTCTCGTGAATATGTTTTCAATCTTGTAGTAGATATTCAACTTGGAAACTAAAGTTATGCATTTATGATAAGTTCAGAACCTGTTCTGCCCAGAGGAAAAAGATAATCGATGGATTTAAACAACACGTGAATAGGACTCTATATTATGAATGTAGGTAGAGGCTGCTGATGCAATTAGAGCAATTTCTTATTGCATTTTATCAATCAGAACTCAGAAAAACCTTACAGCTTTTCCAAGTATCTCTCTACTGTTGGCAATCCTAAAATTATTAGTGTAGTTAACAGAAGCAGTTAGTTGAAAATGCTTGGTTTACTCGCGGATGAGAAAAGGTTGTAGTGGAGAAGAATTAGTATCTCGTATAAAAAATTCCAATTTCCTATGCAATGCTAAGTTTATTTTCTCATGCAGTGTGGTTTATCTTCTGAATGTAGGTGGATTCGTATGCTTATTTACCACCCAACATCCAGCATTCTATCGTGAGTGATGTGTCTTCTACTCTTGTTGTGTTTGAACGAAGGTTTGTCCTGGATTCTGCATTTTATTCGTCTGCTTTTATCATCTAATTCTTATTCATAGAAAGGTACTCTCTTTATCCAATGATTTGTGACATTTATGATAATTATTGCATCAGTTGTTTGTCTACAAAGACTCTGCATCACAGACTTTACAGTGTCCATTCTAAACATAGATTCCCATTACCATTGATTTGTGGCATTTATGATAGTTTATTGATGCTTATGTGGTTAAGTCTGTGAGTTGCACAGTTTTATTTAAAAAATTATTTATTGATGTTTTTGCTTCTGCTGTTATTTTAAAGTGGAAGTGTGATTGTAAAATGTAATGTCCAAATAGTAAGGTGATGATAACAAGTCTGGAGGACATCTGATACACCACCCTTGTCGGAGCAGGGCTACATACCCACCAAATGCAGTATGGGGGCAATTGCAATCAGGAAAAAAAAAAGAATCAATGATCTCAAACTGTGTTTGCTGGAACCAAAAAGAGAAAAAAAAAGGCATTATCCAACGCCATCTATGGGCCAAAAATGGAAACAGAAGCCACAGAAATTCGAGAAAACATTTTCACTTATGTTGATTCTATGGGTTGTTGTCCATTAATGAGCAATAGTCGACACCTCCATGGGATACTACTCAAGTAGAGAGATACATTGGGGGGTCTGAATCAGTAAACGTTAAAAGATATGTTTATCTTGCCACAATATTCATGATTTATCAATGCTGTAGTTGAAATAAATTCAAATGTTCCATATTAATTTGCTTCCTTTCATCTGTTTTTACATTTAACCAAAAAGAATATGATCTATCTCATTCTTATCCATTTATTAGTCTTTAGAGAGAGTAAGAGAGAATTAAAATATCTTGACTGATTTGTGAGGAATGGAGTACGGATAAGTGAACTGCAGGTTTCATACATTTGAGCTTTTAGAAGAGCCACTTGGAAGACCCACACCTTCCAAGCTCCAAGTTTGTGTGTGTGTGTGTGTGTTTGCACGCGCGCGTGTAGAATGAATCCCCTATTAGATCGGGTGCATGACATTTGTGATGTCTAATTTATTTCCATCATTTCATTTTTGAAGACTATAAAATATAGACTTTACGGTGTTCTTGTGCAAAATGTAGAAGGTAAATACTATACTTTGATTGACAATTTAGTGCTCGAGTACCACTTAATATGCTACAGACATCTCAATATATAATCTTCTTTCCTGAAGTGTGTAAGAGGTTTTCTGATTCCTTTGTAGGTATGCATATCTGGAAAATCATGCTACTGAGCAGATAGTTGGTTCAACAGATAATCAACCACTTCTTGAAACTCCTGGTGAGGTATGTTTTGAATTTTAACTTCTTAAAAAGGTAGCCTATTACATGAGGCTTCCCATATTACAAGCTTTGAGGAAGGGCAAATTTTTTACAATGTTAACCTCTTATCTTCTGTTTTCTTTGTAAAAGCGCTGGGGGTGGGTGAAAACTTTTTTGCTCCTGTCATTTCTTTTGTATTGTGATTTGTTATTCACTGATGAAAAGATCTAGAAAGGTCATGCCACTTTATGTCACTCCAAACATATCCAATAAGCCTGGCATGTTCTGGGGCATATTCCTTTTTTCTTCCTCCCCCATCCACGTACATAGGTTACAAAGGAATTATGGTGTTACTCTGAAATCACACAGTTGCTAGTATTAGTAGTAAAGTACATATTGCAAATTTGTGTAAAAGCATAGTTTCTGTTCTTTGGATGATGCATGTACTGTTTTACGGATTATTGTAATTTGTTTTCCTGTGATCAGATTTTTGGACTCAGAAAGCTTCTCCCTACATCAACAGCCTATGATTTCAACATTCATGTGAGCCAAATTACACTAAGGAAACTATTTTGTTGAGTTTTAAACTTTGTGCAGCATTTAATGCTGGTTTTGGGTAAGGATCTTTGTTTTGTGTACAACTAAAAAGCCTTTCCACTTGTGTATGCAGATCATGGATTTTCAACCTGGAGAATTTCTCAATGTGAAGGTACCTTTTCTGTTTACCTTTTTGAAAAATCTTGTTTGGAGGAAGAAATCTTGGTGTACTTATTTGAAGGGCATTATTATTTCCAAAGTTATATGTGATTGCACTAGTGTATCTCCATGTACATATTCATTCGCCCTTTATAGATAATTTGGCTTTTATAAATTCATCTTGGGAAATAACAATGGCCATTGCATTTTATATCAATGTTAACTATAATTTTGCTGCAGAAGTAGCTAATTCTTGAAGTGTTTTCATTTCTGTTTTCTTTTTTGTATTTTTCTCTTTTTTTTTGAAGGGGGGATGGAACTGGTTGAATAGAATGTGAAAGTTCCAAGGTTTGTGGTTAGGTAAATTGACTGCTGATTTATGCTGTAAATGAATGAAGAATTTTGTGTTCTGTGAGGCATTAGCTGTCTGTAAATTGGATCTGGATTATACGCTTCTTTAAAATTCTTCCCTTTCAGATTCTGTTCTAGTGTTCACGTGTATGCAATGTTGTGTCATATTTGCACAAGGAAATCTTTGGATAACCATGTTTACTTTAGTGCCCAACAAAGGATTTGAGGATTTTTCAGTTTTATCTGGGCCTTCTAATTTTATTTGCTCAGTTACGGTTTCTTGATCAGTTCATGAATGTTGTGTATGTTTGTAATTCCTTAAGTTTGCATAGCTCAGGACTGTGATGCTTTTTGGTTTGCTGCTGCAGCTGCTTTGAAAGTTCCTTCCCCTTCTATCCACCGTGTTCAAAATTCCAGTAAGAATTGGTTGTTGTTTTCTTTTACAGGAGGTCCATTACAACCAACATGGCTTATTGCTTCTAGAGGGGCAAGGCATTTATCGATTGGGTGACGGCTGGTAAGAATTTCATAATGGAGTTATGATTGCAAAATACGCCATTTTCTTTCCTCGAATAAATATGTGCAGCAATCCTCATCTGTCCGTCCCCCTCTTTTGATAGCTATACATGTATCTTCCTGATAAACCTTGATTCTTGATGCACTATTTTAAAGCAAGATGTATTCATATTATTGAATTGCAACCATGCATGAAAAATCAGTATTGGTATTGGTCGTGACTATATTGTTATCTAACATATCTAATAATATATATCGGTATCAGACGTACGGAAGACAAATTTTTTTAAGAATCATTAGTAGATAGGCAAATATTGGCCAATATATTGTGTTATATCACTAATACAATAACAAATCATAATTTTTCCGCGGTATTGGAAAATATCGGTATCGAGGGCCAAATATCAATATATATTGGCCAATATATCAGATATCGGCTGATATTCTCATCCACGATTACAGCATATCACTTGCAAGAGTGGCTGATAGATGTCTATCATTATCATTAGAGAATCAATTATGTAATTTAGTATTCCATATCAGGATAGAGCTTTTCCCCTGTTGAAATAAATCATCACCTCTGATCACTTTTGCCTGCTAATATTATAAGAACTTTGGAAAAAATATGTAGCTTCCGTCTCATGTTTCTGCCCAATATGCTGGCTGCTTTATTTGTATTTCTTTTGCTTTTAATAAAGGTGATTTCTATGAGATAGCTTGGCTATTTGTGTGAATAGGTATCCTGTCCAAGCAGGTGATGCAATATGGATGGCACCATTTGTGCCACAATGGTGAGTGTGAAATTTGTGTATGTTTTTAATCATTTCCCAACTATAGCCCAAATCTTACAAAAATGTGTACTGTTGAAACCTTTTCAGGTATGCAGCCCTCGGAAAAACCAGGACACGCTATCTGTTGTACAAAGATGTAAATAGGGATCCTTTGTGATGATGTTTGATGTGAACAATGTTGATTTTTTACTTGTAAATGATGTTTGATGCTCGGCTTTATATGTTCCATTTATGACTTGTCCAAATTCTAGTACTTGTGATGTATTATAAATAACAGTCTTTGACTGATGCATGCGAAAGATTTGTACCTATAATGCATTGTTATACATGATACTTGTACAATCGAAGACCGATGATCCAATTTGCTCCACAATAGATATAACTAACGGCCACAAATGCAGAGGAACATGCAAGAAATTCGAGAACTGCTAATGTTAGTTCTTTAAAATAGGTGTCTACTAAGTGTCTTTGAGCTTCAAGCTATTGAGGAAGTGAGATGAAATGGTAGGTGTACTGGATTATCAGATCCACTTAAGAATCCTCCCAGGTTCCTAATTCTAAACAGATGATCTAGTGGACAGGTATTGCCAGACTTCTTCACTAAGGACTAAGGAGCAGAAGTTAATAGATCAGTTGGTTCAATCCTGGCTACCATTTGTTATGAGACCAACTACCCCTGTGATTCACTTGGGTTCTTCGGTAAGCTTTGTCGTGTTTTTGTTTTAATGTAATGTCCCTCTTAATCTACTTGGCATGAATCCCAGCTTTAGTCTGTTGATTGGGTTATTCTTCATTTTACAAGTTGATTTTGTGGATAGAAAACAATGTGGTTTAAAGTAATTTTATATTATTTCATATTGCTTAATGTCTTAAAATCTAAATGGTTCATGTTTTGGTCCAATGGGGTCATCTACGTCAAACCACTGGACTGCCTCCTGGATTTCAATTATTCATTTTTTGATACTTTATCAGGTGTGAATTTTGCAGCTTAACTCTGTTCTTGTTTTTAGTTTGTCAGAACTTCAAGTATCGACAACTTCCGATCGTCAAATGTGTTACTTCTATTGCTTCCTTCGGTTGTAGCTTGTGTTGGACCGTTTAAGAGAGGGTGAAGAACATCATCAGCTTTGTCTATGAATTTTCATTTTTTCGTTTCCCCTTCAATTCTTCAATCTCCTGTTGGAAAATCTAGAATATTCTACATTCATGGCATCTCCATTGTGTTTCCCCACACTCAATGCCAACTCTGTCAGAGGTGTCTTCAGTTACAACTATTCTCTCCCCTGGCGTGGAAAAATCTGATCACTGAATAACATTGTGATGTTCCCAAGAATGCTGCCCCTCACATACTTAAAAAAACCGTTCCCACTCTGAATTTGCAAGAAGGATCTTGCCTTGGGTTGCCCATTAATAATCCCCTGGTCAAATACTGATGAAATGTTGTGAACTTGGGGTTTTAAATTTTTGGGTTTGTTGAAGATTAAGTCTGTTCGAGCATTGTAGTTTTCTCTGTTGCATGCGAAAAATCTAGAAGGAAAGAGCAGCTTTGTGAAAGTTTCAGCATCACGAAAGAGCCCAAGGTTGCCAGAACTCTGAGATAAAAGCATATGGAGGACCAAAAGTGAGCTTAAGTCTTTTCTGTCATATGTTGTACTAAATCCAGGGCATTGATATCTGCTTTACTAAGTTATAACTGGAAATCTCCCTTAATGATGTTTGCTCGACCTTGCTTGTCGAAGAAGCTACATATTGCATTTTCTGCAAAAAGCTGATTGATTTTAGCTCTTCTTTAAATTGAAAAAACAAGTTTCAATTCAGTGCCTTTTCAGGAATGCAAAAACAAAATCGCTTAACAGAAGCTATGAACAAAGCACATTCAAAAATGTTGGGCCAAACATGCCCGACATATGTTTGTGTATTGTGGATTTTGAACGGTAGAAAAACAATTTATTGCAGATTGTAATTCATTATTTTTGACAAAAATGAATGATACTCGTGATGCTTTCCTGTGATTGCTTAAATGCAGTTGACAGCATTCTGTATTTAGCACCCTCTTAACCTTGCAAAGAAATCAATAATCAATCTATGCACTTGAGCTTCCCACTGGGCACCGATTTCACATCAACTAACAATGAAGAGAGATGTAGAGCCCAGGTGAGTGTGGTGAGACCACTTCATCACCAGCCCATTTCTTTCCCCACTCATATCTGCAGTCCCCACTTCATTCTTTTGGTAAAATGCCTTATTAACCATTTCTTATCAGGAATATTTGCGGTAAACAAATTTTTCTTTTGCCCAATGCCTGCTTTCTTCCTTTCCTTTTTCTTTGTTTTAAAAAACCTGTATAAGCTTTGTATTAAGTCATCACAACAGGCACTCATGAGATGCTGCAAATTCCCTGAATGAAGAGTTCATGATCATGACTCATGAGATCCTCTCCACTAACTTCTTTTTTGTTAACCCCTTTGACTATGTTGCTTACCTTTTTATGCAGTATACACGCATTCTATAATTGTGTCAATGAGCATACAATGAGAGTATCCTCGTAATTATAGTGGCTTTATGCCTCAAAGTACGTGTAAGCCAGTTTTTTAATACCAAAATATGCTGAATTTTTTCTAATTTTTTTAATAGTATAAAATTAGTACTAAAACAGATGTTAATAATTGAGTTGGAAACAAATAAAAATTTAAAATAAATTAGGGAAGAAATGGGAATAATTTTGATATTTTGCCCATGTAACATTGAAACAAGAAATCAACCCCTTTGTAGCAAATTAAAAGTACGGCAAAAAGGATATGATGATCAGCTAACATTTAAGATGGTCTGATTGCCCAAAATGTAAATTAGTTGATCAATAGTGTTGAGGAAAAGTGATTTAGTTGAGGTTACGTGTACCGGGAAAGGGAAAGATGCTAGAAAAGGTTTTACATCTTTATTATTATTATTTTTTTAACTTTTTAGGATGCTGATTAAGATTGTGTAAGGACAGTGAAAAGGAATTTTTATAGTCAAATTCTATGTAGTGGGACTTACAACCTTTTTATTGGTTTTTTTTTTTTTTTGTTTTAAAATAAACTTGTAGGCTATTTGTTTTTACATTCTGGAGTTTTTCAGGATCCTCTGTGTATGACCTTATAACTTGGGATTTAGTTAACATGGCTTGAAATTTACCTAAAATGGTACTACAAGTTGTAAATAGGATTAGGATATAAAAATTCCGAATAAAATTGAAAAAAAGGTGAAAAGGAGAGAAGATTTTTGATATTTTTCTCATTGCAAAAGAAACCAAACACATTCTGTGAGCTGATAGTTCCATGTAGCTGTGCCATGATGACATTCAATAATGTTGGTTGCATTTTGTAATACAAGCCTTTGTATCGTTTGACTGCGAAACATCTTTAGTTCCATAATCTTTAAGATAAGATATTAGCAATTTAGATGAATATGGGTTCACTGAGTGGTGGGCGCCATCCACTTCCTTGGATAATTGAATTGTTTGTATTAGTGGAATAGTTGATTACAATCTGTGAAAATTTTGTCAACAGAACTCTGTGATGGAGGGACTGCTGAGCTGAGAGATTCATCAGTCTAACCTCAGTCTGTATTTGCTTTACGGAAAATCTTCCACATTATATTCTTTCTCTTCTGGTGCCCTTTTTTCCCTGAGTGATAGAATCAATAGACAGGTTGTGCTGTTACATGAAAGTTATAGGCTCAAGCTATGGAAATAATCTCTCTACAATGCAAGGTTTAGGTTTCGTAAATCTAGCTCCCCCTGGTCTCACAACGTAGGAGCGTTGTCTATTGGGCCGTTCTTTTGCTAGCGATGGTATTAATAGGCACAAAACAACTGATTCATAACTGAATGAATCTACTGTTGAAATCCAATTTTCAATATTGTATGATGGCGGCTGGATTAAGGGGTCTTCCAAATGAAGATTGAAAGATGAAAAGGATTTCTGTGGGGAAGGTTTGAGTTTGGAAACAGGTGGGATGGAAGGTGGAACAATACTGAGTCATGAAATTTAGGTGGATTGAAAAATAGCGTTTTAAGGTGGGCCCATGAATAATACCTGCTATATAGCCTGTTATTTTTTCTGTATGAATTAGTACTGAGAATAAAATAAGCAAGTGTATAAAGAAGTTAATTGAGAAGCAGAGTGCGTTCTTAATTTCGTGATTACTGAGGAAAAGAAGAGTGTATTCTCAGTTCTTAGGAACTTTATTCTTCCACCCATTAGCCTGTTTAATGTGAGCATAATTCTGACGCTTTATAACGTTGTTAATTTATTACCAGCTGCATCTATCTACATTCAATATGCAGTTTTTACCAGTATCTGAAGTAAAAATTTTGCACATTGATTGAGATTCTCCAAGGTGAAAGATTGATAGTTGGGAAAACACGTAAGTATGGCGGCCTAGAGCACGAGGTTCCCACAAGGTGGGGTATTGGTAGGGTTAGATATACACAACTTTAACTCAGCTTTTTAGATAGATCGTTTCTGTGGTTTGATCATGTGACCTCAAAGTAGCTAGGAAGCACAAACACTATTTTGGGTTTGAAGTATCGGTGTTTGACACATATCGGACACTGACACGCTTTGGACATGTTGGGACACGTGTCGGACACCCTCCGATACGTGTTAATTTATTTTTTTTTGTTTGACACAATCTAGACACGTCTCGACACGTTTTGGACACAGTTAGGATGTGTCCCGACACATTTTGAACTCATTGAATAATTTTATAATTTTTTTAAAAATTATGGGTAATTTTATAAATTTTTAAAAATGTGGGTTGTTTTATAATTTTAAAAATTTAAAGTCATACCTCTCTCTTTTATTTCTATCAATAGTCCTTATTCCCTACGAATATCTCATAGTCAAAAGGAACTTCTTTTATGATAGGCGATATTTTTCTTTCACCAAATTTTCATAAAATATAGAGTTAAGAGTCGAGAAAGAGGAGACGAATAAGGAGGTGAAGTAAATGAAAGCGATAAGACAGCTGATCTTTCGTAGAGTAAAGATTTAATTTATTTATCATAAATAAAGGCGATAATCCACAAATTTTGTATAAAATAGTAGTGTTCATCAATTAAAAAAATTATAAACTATAATTTTAGTTTGTATATTCCCAACGTGTTGTATCCTTAATTTTTATAAAATAGTGTGTCAACGTGTCGGTCTCCGTGCTTCATGGCAAAATAGTATTCAGGGTAATGGTTGTAGGGGTTTCAGACATCAACGGCTGCAACTATTTTATCCTGTTATTCTAATGAAGAAATACTGTACTTTGGCATGTTCCTTTGGTCAACAACAAGAAAAGAC
>JAOVVI020004328.1:0-16961 GCA_028571085.2 Nepenthes alata | reverse complement strand
CCAAGAAGAGAATAACGATTTGGGTCAAAGATATTATGATATCAAAGAAGTAGAGAGATGACGCTTAAATAGCCAACACCTCAGTCTCGTAGTGGTGTCTTTTCGGGATATTAAAGAGGCACATCTCCATAATAACCATGACACGTACCCTCATCACAGAGTGTTGCGGCTCATTTATTCTCTAGCCTCGTCATGATGATTGACGTGACGCCTCCCCATGCATTATGTTGATAGTTAATAACCTAGACACTTGGATCATCAAACCAGCGGTGTAGCACAGGCAATGATGACCTGACTCGCCACTTTCCAAGACTGCATACTGGTTGCATGCACCCCTGATGAATTCGAGGCTGATTTGTCTGGCTCGTGTCCCAACCAAGCGTTCAGGACAGCTGGCCATGGACCGGATCACCAGATGATCAAGATGCCAGTGATTCAAACCGTCTGACTATCAACACTAAGCAGTGGCCACCAGCGCGATAGGTTCAAGGCTAATTCGCTCGACTTATGTCATGGCCAAGAGCTAGGGATGACCGGCCGTAGGATGGATCGCCAAAAGATTGTCACAGACCACCTGAACCGTCAAATTGATAGGCATCAGCCAATGCAAAATAGAATGCAAGCAGTTCAACTATTCACAACATACAAGAATATTGGAGCCATGTAATAAGAGAAAAAATAATACTCGATAGTTCCATTCATTGATTCATTTTACAAAATACAAGTTTTTAACGGTAGATGTACAACTCAAAAAGGAAATGAAAAATACATGAAACAACAACCCGACTACATTCGTCCGATTGGCTTCGAGGATGATATCTTCAAGAGAAAAACACCTAGGATAGCCGCCGTGGCATTCGGTCCGAGAGGCTAACACGGTGAGAAAGGCATGCAAAAGCCCTCTCTTGTGAGAATGAGGAGCAAAGCACCAATTCTCACCTGAGAGGTGACCACGAAGAATCATTCACAGAAAATTGGTTGTAGTCGCACAGTCTGTGATCCTCTGCGTTTACACCAGACCTGGTGCGGCAGCGACGACCACGGGTTTGACGTGGACTTGAGGAGGTTCCTCATCCAGTGGTCTCAATGTCGGTCCTCCCGTGGGTAGCCTAGGATTGAGTCACTCACTTGGAGGGGACGAGGTGTCATCTCCTCTTGTCAAAAGGGTTGAGTTGCCACTCCTTCGAGACTGCCCTGGCAAGGACCATTGTGACCTTGACTGGGAGAAGTGGAAGACAGCCACCTAAACCTAGACTTCGCACAGTGCGATGCGAGGTTGGTTTGGGCTTGGCCCAGAAGAAGGAAACTAAGGCAGACTTTAGGCGCATTCTTAGCTCCAACTTTGAACATTGGTGAAGAAGCTCTGCCAATCCTAGCTTGTAATTGTGTAGGCTCCATGCCAGCTCCGAACTCCTACACCACTTAGTTGATGAAGGTGATTTGTAATGTGAGGCATTGAGAGCCCCTCTACTTATAGTCGAAGGAGGAGATCATCTAGCATTAAACTGAGAAAATTATGCTGGTGCTAGAAGGTCAACCTCAGCAACAAGTTGCCAGCGACAAAAAATCAAATCAGTACTAAATCCTACCAAATAGAGCAAAAATTCGCAAAACGCCTTGAAAAGAAAAGTGCGCACAGACCTGTAGGCGACATCCCATCATGAACATGTAGGGAGTTGACTAGTTAGGCCTCTCAACATGGGGAACTAGTGAAGGGTCTAGTACCCATAGGTTGACCCGAAATAGGGCCTATAGGGAAAGAGTGCCTCGAAAGTCTCAACCCAAAAAAGACTTCTCACGACCCAAGGCCCATAGAGCGCCATGGAAAGCCTAGGGTGCAACCCAAATTTGCCTAGCGAGATCAAGCTTGAGGAGACACCCACTAAGCACAGCGAAGTAACACACAGTTCATCAGTTCCAACTCGGTAGACCAGCCCATGTGACTACTACAGATGCGTGGTCCCCCATAACCATGGGGGCAGAGTCGGAGGGGGGCTCATGCTAGCCTATTAGGCCTAGGCTTTCGAGAACAGCGTAACCCGCTAGGGAAACACGAAACTGACACCCTTAGATGGCTAGAAATTACGGCTTAATCAGCGCCCCAACGACTATTAGTCAGCACCATTTCTCTATAAATACCTCTCTTCCTCTGCAGGAAAAAAATGGGAGCTTTTGGAGGGAAAAGTTCAAAGATGGGAGAGATAACAGACAAGCACGACCCTACGCATACCTTAAAGTCGCTCCCCAATCAAACACACTCATTAGAGCTCAATCATTCATCTCTAAGCTGCTCCCCAGTCGAACTTATTTATTGGAGTTCAATCCTCTATTTCTAAGCTACTCTCCAACTGAGCGCACTTTTTGAAACTCAATCCTTCGTTTCAAAATTATTTCCCAGTCAAGTGCACTCATTGGAATTCATTCCTCCACCTCAAAGTCGTTCCCCAATCAAGCACACTCTTCAAAGGTCAGTCGTTTATCTCTAAGCCGTTCTACAATCGAGCGCACTAACTGAAACTCAATTATCTGCCAACACTCAATTCCCTCCTTTATGCATTAATACATTATTCTTTCATTCTATCTTTCTATCTACTTAAGAAAGATTTTTGACTTGAGTGTCGGATGACATATCAGGGAGCGAGTCCCACCATTTTTTGACCTCTTGCTCGCTAATTGTGTTGCGTAAAATTTAGATTTGAAGTAACAATGACTGTACCCACTTTAACTTGACCTCTAGAAAAGATCAAGTGGTACCCTAACTTATTCGGTAATCCAGATTCAGAGATGCATCAAGTTTGAATGCTTGATTATGTTTTTTATTTTATTTTTAATATATTTTTTTAGGTGGGCAAGTTATGCACAAATTAAACGATAAAGAGTATGGTAAGAAAAAAATACTTGATTATTGGATGATATATTAGAGAGTGATTTTCGTCATCTTCTAACTTTTTATTCGTTAGTTGTGTTGTGTAGAATCTAAATTTAAAATAACGAGGACCAGACACGCTTCAATTTGACCCCTAGAAAAGATCAAGTTGTACCCTAATTTGTTCGATAATTTGGATCCAGAGACGCATCAAGTTTGAATACTTCATTCTGTTTTTTATTTTACTTTTTAATATATTTTTTTAGGCGGGCAAGTTATGCACAAATTAAACGGTAAAGAGTATGGCGAGAAAAAAAAAATACCTAAGCGTTGGAGAATATATTGGAGAACGATTTTTGTCATTTTCTGACTTTTAATTCGCTAGTTGTGTTGCGCATGATTTAGATTTAAAATAACGATGATCAAACCCGCTTTAACTCGGCCCTCAAGAAAGATCAAGTGATACCCTAAATCGTTCAGTAATCAAGATCTAGGAACACATCAGATTTGATACTTGATTCTATTTTTTATTTTATTATCTTAATATATTTTTTGAGGTGGGCAAGTTATGCACAAATTAAACAGTAAAGAGTATGACAAAAAAAAAACTATTATTTTATTTAGGATGCTCTTTCAAAATATAGTTGAAATTATAAAAAAAATTATTATCATATTTTTGAGTTGAATGATATAGATTTCATCTAACTTGAAAATCACTTTTTAGTGGTAATTATAAAATTAAGTTTTATTAAATAATAAAATCAATTTTATATTAAATGTGATCATAAAATTGACTTTATTTAAAAATTGTAAACAAAATTTTTTTTAAAAAAAAATTATTCAATTTGATAAAATATAAAAACCCAATAATATAAGTTCCTGTTCATCCAAAATCATCCGATTCGCTTTGAAAAAAGCTCTGTACTCCTCTCCCTCTCTACGATCGATCTCTCGATTGGCCTTCCAGAACTCAGGCGACAAACAGCTGCTCGATTCTAGGTCCAGGAATTAGGGTTAGATTTATTGAACAGCGGAATTGATATACTAATCGTCTGATTCGAAGATGTACGCTGATCGTGTGGAGGCGGCAGAGAATCGATCTATCAAAGAACGCCTCAACGGAAACATCGCCCCTTATTCCGTTAGGCGCCGAACAGTCACCGGGAAAAGGTTCGGTTTGAAATATCTCCTCGTCACAGTTTAAACTTTTGAGTGTATTATCTGATCGAGAGATCCTGGAACCGAACAATTGCTTATCTAAATTGTTAGAGTACTTTTTTAGCGAAAAAATGTGGAGGTTTTGAATGTTTTGGAGAGGAATGCGCGGGAAAAGAATACATTTTAGGTCCACTCTGCGTATGTATTTTCTAGGTTCTGAAGACTCTGGACTCCATAAAACAATTGGATTTAAGTGGTTCTAGATTTCGGGCCTATTAAGTTGAGGCCTTATTCTCGGATTTCTGGACTTCAAAGTTATTTCATGTTTGCTAACATGTGATGTTTCTCAAAATCCTACTTCTGGTGGGTGTATTAAAAATTTATTGAGAAATTTAGGGAGCTGGGATCGCTCGGTTTCAACCCAATATGGGTGGATAGTGCTCCGGAGGAGGTTTTTTTTTAGGGAATTAAATCGGATGTTTCACTTGTAGTGCTTGTCTGTACATGCAATAAAATGGTTAGTCTTCAAACATTGTGCGTATTTGTGGTCCCTCTCTCTCAGGATGATGGTTGGGGGGTGGGGGGTAAATTTCCATCGTGATAGGTTGACCTAGCTGGATCAGCAAGTGCTGCAACAAAACTGATCAAAAGGAAGAAAATGCCAGATCAGATTTGTAGTGGGATGCATATTGATTTCAAGTTATTATTATCCAACTTGTGCCAATCTTTGAAAATTAATCACATTATTGCATGCTTATAAGTGCCCATTACACCATTATATGGTTCACGTCATTAGTGCCTGAGGCCAAATTTGAAGGAGCTTACATTGTGGATCTAGATCTAAAGATTTTGGAAATCATTTTCATTTCACTTGTGTTTCTTCCATAGGAAATGCTACCCTTGGATTCTTCTTTTGAGGATGTGATGTGGTAGTTCCCTTTTTACTTGCATGTTTGTGTGGTCATCTTGATTATGATTTCAAATCTTCGAAAAGACATGAATATGTAAAGTTTGGATATAGCTTGCTTGCAGCATTGATTTTTTTTTGGCATCGGTAATTTCTTATCTATACATATTCTTACTTCTACTCTTGCTAATGAAATTTAGATAGGGCCACAACCGCACCTTCTATATGCTTTCAGAGTTTTTATTTGTTAAAAATATAATGTGGTATGCTGGATACATTATAATTTGATAGTTTTTTCTAATCATGCACACATTTACGGATGTAAAATGAAGGTAAAGTCTTCAATTCATTAAAGGTAGCAAAGCGTTTGTGTTATGGGCTGTAAGTGGTGTCTACTACACCTTGGCTTGTGTTTTCTAAATTGATCTTAAAAGCATTATGTACCTAATATAGGATGATATAACAATCCTCATGCTAAAATTCTTATTGAACAAGTTGGGCCCCACGATACTCCCTATCTGTGGTGTGGGTTTTTAGATGCTCCAGGAGCCCACCACTTCTGTACATGTCATGTGATTGGTTAGCTATTGCAATGAGTAATTCCGACAGCATTCTCAGTCCATGAGCAGCAGCACCACCAACAACAACAATGGCATCAACCACAACAGCAGCGGCAACTGACCCAGCACAGCACTTGCAGCACTAGAATTAGCAATAGGATAAGAATTAGTGAGGCTGAAATCGATGCTAAACTTATTCGGTTAGGATCAGTTACAAGATCTGGGAAGATTGTTGGTTTGCAAAGGTTGGTGTCATTGATAACTAATTAGGTTTAGGCTATAAATAGCTGATCTACATGATTTATCAGTTTTGCATGCTGTTTATTAAATAAATTTGAGATTGTTCTGTCTTTCCCTTCACAAAACACCTTCTAATTCTTTCTACTGATTAGCATGGAGTCTTAGACTTATTCATGACAAGATCATTGTCCTTGGTTCTGCCACCTCTCACTTCCCTTGGTTGACCAAAAGTGTCATCAAGTAGACTATTGTAACAAGAACTAAGGCCACTTGAGCTCTTTATTCTCATCTATGCTGAAGAAAGGAAAGAGTTTTTGTTGCAAATATTGAGCCTACTTGGATCCTTATAAATTGAAATCAGATCTGCACGTTTCTGATTTGGGCTGGAGGTGTTGCAGCCTTCCCCTCCCAATCTTTTGATGTCCTAGTCAAGGTCCAAAATTCTATTCCAGTGGTGGCTTGTACGTGTTCTAGAGGTGGATCCCACATGTTTCCCTGTGGGATATATCCATTAGTCTAGCATAGTGCTTAGTTCTGTAGATTTTTAATTTTGACTGGGTTGAGCTTTGATACCAATTTTGACAGCCCAAGCTACAAGACTGCCTAAAAACCAATCGTTTGAATGCCAAACAACTCAGGCCTGGCAATGTGAAGCTTGTGGCGAATGGATGAGACCTTAGGCTTGCTTTATTGAGAAATTCTTGAAACCTACTTTTAATGAGAGATTCATGCAATAGCTTTCCCTTAATAAATTTATGGGAAATTGGATGGAAAATACCGTTGATAAAATGTAAGTGGTTATAAGAGGTTCGTAGGAGTCTCTTCTTTGATGTGAGGTGCTTAAAAATAAATGGTAGTAAATGCCTCTTTTTTCAGATGTGCCTGAAAGCAAGTCTTCTGGGCCATTAATATGTCTTATTTTTAACCCATGTAAGCATGGGTTGAATAATCTATAACCTGCTTACCTGCATCAATTTGGTTCCATGATCACAAGTAGCATGTTGTAGCTTGCCACATGGGCGTGCCACAGTATTAAATTCAGGTTTGGCTGCCATAACGAGCTTCCCCTGGCTTTTGTGCTGTGAGAGAAAATTGATGAGTTTCATGAGCTTTGGGGCTAAACATGAGTAGAAACTTGGATGATTATGAATATAATGTTGCTTGATACTAAGTATGAAAACTTATATGAAAGTGTGCAAGCATGAGTAGGTATATGGTGGATAATTGGCTGAGGGAATAGATGTTGTGGAAGAAGGTACTATTGATACATGCAAATATTAATATCAAAGCCTTAATGAGACGAGATTCCGATGGTATTACAGACAGATTCAAACATGGGCTGCAATGTGCACCACAACCATTTAAATATGGCTGCGACGCCACAATGGCCCTTATGTTTGATATGCCTATGACACCTCGATTTAAAGTTTTGATTACTAGCTTGGAACTTTTTTGGTCAAACCGTTTTGTTACTATTTTAAATGTTACACAGCCAGAGTCATACTGCTTCTTGGTCAGAAAACCAATTCACAATTTGGTCAATCAAACCTTAACTACATGATTAGTTAAAGTACATGATGAATTAAAGTATTAGTTGCGAACTCCAGCTGTATTACTTTGATTAGGGTTAAGTAATTTTATTTGTGATTTACCTTCAGATTTGAAGTTCCTAATGTTATATCCATGTACAAGGGTACTAGAGCTAAATGTAAATATTTCTGATGACGTTAAATCAGCAGTCAGCTTATGTTGGCATTCTCTGTGAACTGCTATCACCATGGCAAGCAGCGGACATGCATTCAATTACCAATTATATGATCTGAAAATTTTTTGCATTATAGTGGTTTGGAGCTTTTGGCACAGTGAGTTGAAAATATAGTTTGGGGCTTGTTCCAAGTGCTTGCTCTTTTGCACGCCATACTTTTGTTCAACTTCTTTATGCTTTTTCTGCATTTCTGGATCTGGATTAATTAAAATCTGTACATTCAAGGATAATATGGTGGTGATGTTAATGATAATGGCAAATCATGGTGCTGATCATTTATTATAGTGTGACAGTGGCAGTCACACCTAGAATCGTAAGAACAGTTGCTTCCTGGTGATTCTGATCTTCTGATGATGATGGAGGAAGTAGTTTAAGCAGTGGTGACCATTGTAATAATCAATGTTTTCGGAGGTTGTGAGAGTGAGAATGTGATACTGAGGATGGTGATTGCGAATGCAATGGCACAATAATGTTGTGATTATTATAATCCTTCTCATTTTAAGGAGGATGTGTCTTAAGATAACGGTAAGATTGCTCCATTATGATTTAGAACTCACTTGTTCAAATTAAAGAAAAAAGGATCTGTGATGCATGGATTGTCATCCAATGAGTTACTTTGTGTAAGCTATGTGAGTTGTGATTAATTGCAACTTTGTTTATCGTATAATTAAAGAATTTTGGAGCTGTAAATATCAAATTAAGCACCATGTTGGAATTGGTTGTTTGAACAAATTGCTTTATGAATTAAAGCATTTATATGCATAGATAATCTAGATTTTCTTGAATTGAATTTGGTTTATTTAGTTGTTACATGAATCTACAATTTTTTTAACTGTATTTTTGACTAAAGAGTTTCAATTTGAACAACAATGTTAGTACTACAATCTACCAAATTTTAGAAATTTGAGTTCATTGTTTAGATTTGGTGGTTAACTAATAAAAAATCCCAAATTTGATTATATTTAGTTTGGAGGATGGCTTCAAATGGATGGAATTGTAGTCTTAATCATCAATTTGCAGCATTGGAGGAGAAATCAATCCTCAAATCTTAAGTAATATTGTCTTGAAAAGTGAAAAATGCTTCCTGGATGCGAAACAGTTGACCATGAAAATTCCAGCCTAGCCGAATGGATTACAGCTGTCCTTTCTTAGCATGTGGGCCTAAGCAGAACCATCAATTTTGCTGGCTTGCAAGATTCTTTTCATTTTGCTTGATCTTCTTCGGTTTCGTGTAGGTTCTATTGTTTCCATTCTTGGCTTTGCCATGGAGGTGGAGCACCTGGTGAATGGTCAATCAACTTAATCCTCTATTGATTTTGTGGTCATCTGAATTGCAGTTGTTCTCAAACTGCTTCTCAGCGGACATGAGCTGCTTTGGTATGGATGAACATCCTTCTTGCCTTGGATCATTCCCTTGACATTGTTGATGGTATAAGAGGAGATTCACAGTTTTAATTTGTTGCATAGAGAGGTTGCAGGCGAACTTTGCATTGCTATAAGGTTGCTCCATTATGTCTTCAGTTCAACCACAAAAAAAACCTATGTGCAATGTATTGATAAGGCTACATATGATTGAATGATGTATTGATAAGGCTGCAGAGGATTGAATCCCCAGATCACACAATGCAGGAATCTTAGTGCACGAGGCATGGATAGGCTGCAAATATTGGAATTTTTATGCCTGAAAGTGAAAAGGGTTCTTATTGCAACAAAGAGATTCATCTTAATGATAAAGGATATTTGATGAATTCCATACTTTAGTAAAGCTTAATGCAGCGGTCCATACAAGAACAAAGGAGACCGGCAAAGAGCATTTGCGCAAGGCATGGAGTGATATGGTGAACCTTGGAAGGCACTTCCAAGGATTCTTTTCATAACTGGAGCCTACTTGCTGCTTAAGCCAATTGCATATCCAATTATGGGCTTATGAAAATGCATGTATTCAAAAGTATTCTAATTGGTGTGGATACAGCTTCTTAAATGCACTTCTGGAACGGTCTAATAGTGTTTGCTTTGGAATATCATGGCATGTCATTTATTCTTGAATTTTGAAGTGGTATTCTAACTGGATCCAGCTTTCTCATCTTGTGCTTATACGCCAACTTATGTGGATGTTTTGCTCATGAAAACAAAGTATTAAGGGGAAAAAGGGTTAAATTTTCTTTGTAAATTGTTTTATGATTCAATATCTTTATAAGTTTTCCATGGTGGAGAAGGTCTTCCCTACAAAATTGATGCAAGGACTTGGTGAATGTACAGTTCTTAGGACATTTCTACACATGACCTTGAAATATGAAATCTCTTCCACAAGGATGAGCATTTCATGAAAGTTCCATGTCACAACCATATGATCTGATATTGGTTCTAGTATAATCATCCAAGTAGGTAATTGTTTGGTAAAACATTAAACAACAAGGCTGTAGCCAAAATATTGGCAGTAATTGCATAAGCTGTGTTTTCCATGCCATTGTCTTTGTAAAGGTTGCGTGTAACTTGTGTCTTCATCAGGTGAGGTCCATAACCCATGATATTAGAGACAGAGAGTAGGTTCAGTTTGAGTTCTTGCAAATGGTAGGCATACTTTGGGTAAATCATTGTGCCTCCTGCTTAAGTTGTTTATATGCTTAGCATAATTTTAGCAGAAGTTGGATTTGAGGAACCAAGTGCACAAATCATCTTGAAGTAAATGCTGTGTGTGAATTCCATCTATGGCATGGGATGCTCTCTGGGATAACTAATGTTATTTGGGATGTTACATGTGCCTAGGACAGTACTTTAGTATTCTTTGTTCTTCAAAATTTCTGATGTTCAGCCCTTCGTTTAATATTATCTGTTCAAGCAATCTTAAATTTCTAATCAGGCTTTTTTTCAGCATTGCAAAGAGATTGCCACAAAATAAACCATCAGCTGTAGAAATATCCAGCAAAAGAGTTACATAGCCAAACAAATTGAAAGCATGAAGTTACTAAATGGAATCAAGAAATCCAACACAGCAACCAGGAATTGTTATGGCAACCAACTAAACTGCAAGTTGTGTAATCTCTTACAAAATCAATTATTTGCAAAGCTTATATGAGTCTCTGTACAGCAGAGAATGTGTGCAAATTGAAGTTAATGAAGCGCAAGTTCAGATCTTTTTCTGATACGAGCTCTTCTCTAGTTTATCCCTTTTCTTTTTCTTTCCATTTAGTCCCTCTTTTACCTCCCAATTTCTTTAATTCCTCTTATTGACACAAGTAATTAAATGTTCATTGTGCCTCAACACCACAAAATTGGTATCAAAGCAGTTCCAATCCTTGGGGATTTAGCTATTGTTCTACCGGAATTCCGTAAGTTATTTTTAGAAACCTGAATTTTGGTTCTTGATCTTCCAAGATTGTGCAGTTTATTCTATATTGGTTTATTTGCAATCTAATTCTTTCATGGCTATAGGAAGGGGGTCTACACCTTCTGTAATAACAATGGTCTCTCCACAATTCTGGTCCTGAAACTTTGATACAAGTTCCAGCAAGAATTTTAGCAGAAATCAGTTGCTTTAGCAGAAAGATTACACAAGCTTTCCATGAATTCTGCTACAGCTTCTGCTACTGAAAAATCTGCCAGCAAACTGAAATTAGGCTGCATTCTACAATAGGATCTCTTCTTGATTCTTGAGTAATAAAAAATTTGTTTTCTTCCTAGATTTCAGGTTTCAACTCCTACAATCATTGTCCATGGCTGGCAAGAACAACAACTTGGAAAAATAGGTCTTGCAACATTGACAATCCGTTAATGAAAAATTCAATAAAATGGACGACAAGATGGATTCAATCATGAATTGGATGAGGGAACTCTTTTCAACCTCGAGATTATACTGCTACGCATTCAGCTCTTAGCCAAACCCCATCCCTAGAACTCCTCTTTATTTGCTGAGTTCTAGAACTCAAACTCCTATGAAAATGCAAAGCCAATTTGAAGCAACAACCGCATGTTTCAGTTTCAAACAACCTCCTGAATCAGATGACATATGCCAAAGCAGCATGCCTTCACATTTTGATTGAGATGATTCTTCTTATGAGGAGGATAATTCCAAAGTTTGTTGCTCTGATCAATTTGAGCTTCTGAATTTGATATATGATCCAGGGAGTTTATGTCCATCTGAAATTGATTGTTTAGCCTCTGACAATAATGGTGACTCAGAAATAAGGAACCGCAACAATCGCTAAGCCAGAACAAATGCAATATACAACAAACCAGTGGCATGTTAGCTATTCAGCAAAAGCACTACATCAACCAGAAAGGCAATATATACCAAGGAAACACAACATCCATATTTCTAGTTGGTGCCGAGCTGTAATACCAAGATGGAAGCTTCATACACCAAGGCAACTACTACAAACTACAATCCATTTTTCTGAAATTGTGGCCACAAGCATTTTCAGCATTCTCTTTAAGATCAAGGTCAGAAATTCTGTCAACAAGGCTTGCTTACACCTTCAACACATGCACTTCAGCTCATCAATGGCTCAGACATTCACAGCAGGGACATCTCAAAGCCAAAAGAACTATACTAGCAAACAATCTGTAGTATAGTAGCTATAGGCGTAACACACTTTCATCAGCAGTCAATTTCCCTATTTTATAGCTTGAGTACAAGGATGCATCTAGAGGAGGGTAATTGTTGCTTAATAAATCATCAGCTGAAGAAACATCCAGCAAACAACTAGCAAATAAGGAAGCAAAAAGTTACTAAAGTGAATCGAGAGGTCAAATTTTCTGTTAAAACAGAAACTGTTTTGCCAACCAACTAAACAGCAACTAGTTGCTTAATCTGTTACAAAACTGCTGTATGCAAAGTGTATAAAACCATCAGTATGGAAGAGAATGCATGCGAATTGAAGTAAAACACAAGTTCATAGATCCCTTCCTGATCCAAGTTCTTTTTCTGCCTCTGCCTTCTGTTTTACTTTGCATTTAGTCTCTCTTTTGCTCCCAATTTCTCTTTAAAGGTTCATTGTGCTTTTACATCTCAGGGTCCCTAAAGAGTTGATCTGCATTTTTTGTAGGCAGAGGCAAGATGACAAATGGGAACATGATCTTTATGATGATGACGAACCTACCTCACTTCCAAGTATGGACTTACCGAGGCATTACAAGCTGCTAAATTGTTGCTTTTGTGTTATAAGCCACACTGATCAGTTGTGTGTTTGACTCTTATTGGGTTCTCAAGAGCTCAAGCTTGATGCAAGAGATCTTCGTTTGAAGCTTCAAAGGAAGAGTACTCAGCAAGGAGCAAGAACTGGCATGCGAGATCTGCGTGAGAAGTTGTCTGGCTCCATGCACTCACAACCAGTCAATAGGGATCCCTCAAAGCCAAAAGTAGAACCTGAGGCTAGTAAACCTGCCAGAAAAAGTGTCATTCTTGAACCTCCTGTGGCAGAGTCCAAACAAATAGCCAACACTACCGTTGGAAAAAAGACTCCGCAAAAGGTATTATCTCATCCACTTCATGGTGTAATATAGAAATATGCTGGTACATCTTACTATGATCATGTTGATAGACTGTTTAACTACAATTATAGTCCACTTGATGTTTGATTCAAAATTTTTCTTTTGTTCTATAGATTAAGTGGATTTTTGTTTGAGCGAGTTTATTTACTTATTTTTCATTTTTTTTAAATCAGTCTTACTGGGGAGTAGGCCTACAAATCTAGCATTCAATCTGTTTTCACTTTCAAGCATTTTATTTTGTGTAGGTGCTGTTTGGCTCTATTCTGGCAGAAATCCAGGATTAATAAACTCTTGAGCTCATTTCACAAAATTTTGCATTATGGATGACTTTGTGAAAATGCTCAGGAAGATTAATTAGACAAACTTCAAGATACAATTAGATGGCTGGTTGTTATAGTGGTTATTAGATATGGGCTTTTGATAGAAAGATGCATGTTAAGATGAGTAATACTAGAAGATCAAGATAAAGATCAAACTTGCTTGTGTGTACAAATGAACAAGATAAAGATGGCTGAAAGTATTTAATTATCTTTGACGGCATAAATCTCCTGAGACTCAAGCCTTCCCAATATTATATTGTTGCTAGATCAGCTGTTGCCAATTAGTGCTTGATTATGTGAACTCTATGTTTTGAAGATTTTTTATACAACTTGTAAGAAAGTTCTGCTTTATTGTTTCTTATTTTGTGTGGTCCTTTTTGTGTACAGGCTGATACAGTTGATAGGTTTCTTCAGTCTCTAGGTTTGGAAAAGTATCTTATTACATTTCAAGCAGAGGAAGTAGGTCTTCTACGTGTCTGAAGTGTCTATTTAATTTTTAAGAAAATTGTTTTCTGATTGTCTCTTTCTGCAGGTCGATATGACAGCTCTCCAGCACATGACTGATGGGGATCTCAAGGCAATTGGAATACCCATGGTAAGTTTTTAAATCATATTCATCTCGCAAAAAAAGTTGGCTGATGATTCATTGGGTCATGGATCAATCTTATCAAATGCAATAATTTTATCTTTTTTTAATCGACATTCTCAAAATTATATGTGCAATTTACCTGTTATCTATTTCATACAGTATTGCAATACTGGTAAGACTATTAACATTTGACCCTCTCGAAAATCCGTTGTGCAAAACCTTGTGGTTTGAGCTGCTATTTATAGTACCGAGATGACAATAAGTTGGTTCTAAATACTCCAAACGTTGCTTTTTCGAGTTTGGTGGGTCAGATAGGCTTCCTTGCAAATGATTTGTTTTTATTTTTTTTGTATGCTTTCTTCATATATGATGTGCAATCTCTATGAGGCCTTGGGTTTCATTCCCCAGAGCCCTTGAGTTCAATTTCTTGGGCCTTTCTAATGCACGATCCTTGTGGTCAGGGTCATGTATCCAAGTTTTATTTCCCTGATGCTATATTGGGAAGGGGAGCTCGTGTTCTAAGTGGTTGCTAAGTAATCTAAGTGGTAGTAAACACTGGCTTGATAGACCGTAACTTAAATGGGTTGTTTGATAGTGGATATGGGTACTGTTTTGGTCTGGACAATTTTATCGTAACAATGTGGAAAGCCACCACACCATCACCAATAGCACCACTGCCACTCCCACTTAATCATATGCACAGCTGACCCACCGTTGAGAAAGAGAGGGAGAGGGGGGTAATAGAGAAACTATAGTGTGCAATGGAAATCTTTCAAAATCATTATGCGTAATCATTCAGGTTCACAAAGCATGCTTATCGCCAGCATTTTATGTTACTATACACAATTTCAGTTTTAGTGCCAGACTCCTTGTGGAAGGCAAATCTGATGATGGCAGTTCTATTTGGCATTGCACGCCTGTCTCACTGTGGTGCTTGGCATCTTCCATCGGAATTAGAATGCATGGGCCTTATGACTTTACAATGACGTTACAATTTCACTAAATTTTCGGGCATGTCAGAGTATTTCTGGGTGGACATGGAAGATTGATCCTGCATGGCTAGGTCTGCTGGTGAAATGACTATTTGTTGAAGTAATAATGTACGTGTTGGTAGGTAAATTTTGTGTTATGTTGGGTTCAACGGGTATGGACATAATTTAGATTCTAAATGGGTCGTAAATGGGTTAACCCAACCATTCAGTCCCAACCCACAGTCCATCCATTCGCTGGTTTAAACCACTCATGCAAGCTTGTAGTTTTCAATTTATGATCTCAATATGTTTAGTGTACATCTCATGTTCTCCACAAGCTGCACTTTCTGCTCAATGGCTCTTTCTAGCGCATAATGCATTCCAAAAACTGTTCATTGGAGAACCATTAATTTGTTAACCTGACTGCCAATTGCTCAGGCTCCTTGTTACTGTGCTGTTATGATCGTTCAAGTGGGGAGGCTTTCAAATTTATCCAACAATTAGGGTTAGAAGTTGGGTCGATAAATTATAAAATTATATCAACTAATTTAAATAATTAAATTTTTACCATTTGTCTTGTCAACTTTTGATCGTGACCATTGGATATATATAAAAACCTTCCCACTAATAGCATCATAATAGCTGTCCATTTGTTAACCTAAGCTAACATGTTTTCCAAGCTGCTGCTTTATGTCTCTCTCTCTCTTTCAGGGTCCCAGGAAGAAGATATTACTAGCGTTGGATTCAAGAACATGAAAAAGAGTGGATGGGTTAGTTGCAAGCCCATGTTCCTGGAGCGACAAAAACCTGCATGTAATATTTGCTTTGAGTGACCTTTTTAGATTTGTTTGCATTGAGAAATTTGCATCAACAGAGCTTTGCTGTGGTCAGGACCGTAGCTAATGAGATTAGAAGCCTGAGCTAAATGTAGAAATTTCTCCTTGAAACAGCAGTTTATTAAAATTAGCAAAAACATGTAGTGATTAAGTGATTGAAATCCGAATTGCCAGCTATTATTTTTTCATATTATAATGATAAATTTTAACTGTTAGGAGAATAGGAGCCATCTTTTTAAGAGGATTATAACTAAAGTGACAACTTGCCATTGATGCTGCTCTGCCTGGCGCAAATCTTCTGCAGGCATCAATAAGCAAGCGACATTTGACAAATGTCATGCCAGCGCTATGCTTGGCCTTTCTCATATATCATTACGGTTAAAATATCACACGACTACTCGGATGGTATAATTTTATGAAAACCTACATCACAGCCTCAGCCATTTCACAAGTATTCCTAGCCAACAGCAGCCCTTCCCATGGCCGAGAACCTGCGCTTCTCCACAACGCAGCCAAATGGGGAAATCACTGAAACGGTGAATGCATCACGAGCTGTTCCCCAACCAAAGGACATGCAATGGGTCTCTAACAATCATGGCAGTCGAAATCAGAAAAGAATACCATGAAGGTAACGAGCATATCATCCAATGGGATGACAGCCTTATACGATCATCGAGCCCTCTCCTTTCTGCAAAAGGGTTATGCTTTGACCTTCTCCATTGCCTTCCATGCCATGTACTTTGACCTTTCTTGCTTGTATCTTCTCCATTCTTTAATGGCCGCAAGAATCACATGCAGTGAGACTGGTAGAAAGAAGGGCTGTGACAGTGACAGTGACAGTGACAGAGAGATGTATTAGAAAAGCACCAGAGCTGGTGCTAAGTTATTAAGCATGAACGACGATGTAAAATGTTACAAAAATTACCAAGTTTGACAGTAACAAAGAAAATCAAACTGTCCACGCACAAATTTACAACCAAAAGAGCAGGCAACCAGAAAAATGTTAATACAGGAAATTCTTCCACAATTCTTGAGATGCAAAAAATTGGCACCGCCCTTGTATTCACTAAATCAGCTCAATTTGTTTTACATCCATAATAATACTTTAATATGTAAAATAACGGTTAATATATATCAGTATCAAGCCAATACTGCAACTAAATCACGATATTTCTCCATATCAAACAGCATCCCATTTTTTTATCAGCAGTTGAAGCAGAAGATTTTCTGCTTCCCTCTCAATCAGTTTTGCAAGAATG
>JAOVVI020004327.1:0-17776 GCA_028571085.2 Nepenthes alata | reverse complement strand
TTGTGATGTGTTTGCCAAGAATGTCAAATAATAAAGACATGATTTGGGTAATTGTAGATCGGCTAACTAAATCATTCTGCTTCGTTATAGTTTCGATGATATTTTTGAGGAACCATTTGATGAGATTACAAATTAATAAAGTAGTGAGACTACACAAAATCCCAACTTCTATTATATCAAATGAAGGCTCGAGGCTTATCACTAAATTTTGAGAAAGGTTGTATCATAAGTGTTGCGTACCAGAAATTTGGGTTATCCTACGAATTGGATGCCATAAATCTGATCTTCTTGCTGGTTGATTAGTTGTGATTCCGGTCTCCATACCCTCAAACCTAAATCCCGCGCAACACTACTAAAAACTAAAGGTCAGAGGTCAGAGGAAATTATTCACACCGTAAATCCTCCGACGCTCAAGTCAGATATCTTTCACAGAATATAGAAAGATAAATGGAGGATGTATATTTTATGGATGGAGTATTTTGTTACGTTTAACCGATGAACGGCTTAGAGATCTGCCTCAGGAGGGAGTTTGCAAATTATCATTAATCACTGGAAGAGTGCTCTCTTAGAGGAAGAGCGGAGATCTTATTGATGGGCTCTCCGCCAGTTGTTCTGGCCACCCATGAGATCATGAAGGGTTGGCTTCCCTAGGATTGACTATCCTTCTTGTCTTTTTCTCAACTTCCTTTCTGGAGGTTTTTGACCATTTTCCTTGCCCTTTCTCTTCTACTTTCCTGTTGGGATGAGGTCTTTACATAGTTGGAGGATCTTATCTATAGTCAACCGCTGAAGTGGTTGAATCTTATCCATAGTTAACCGCCGGTGATAACCGTCCGTGGATTGGATAAAGTGGTTGAACTTTTTTCTTGGATCGGGTTTACCGAACCAATCATAGCCCCCCATGCCGGGTGGTTTGAAATTTTAACTCCCGACATGTTAATGATGGGAAGCTGTTTGTTTGACTTTGTCGACTTGCCATCTTTGAAAAATTTGATTTTAAAACTCCGGCTTCTTTTGAGTCACTCGGTGATATAATCAGGTTTTTTTAAAAAATTTGACCGCTTTTGGGTCACTCGGTGATTTAATTGAGGTTTGAAGTTTGGACCTCTTTTGGGCCGCTCGGTAATATAACCGAGGTTTAAAATTTTGGCCTCTTTTTGGCCGCTCGATGATGTAACCGAGGTTTCAACCTATTTTGGGCTGCTCAATGATGTAATCGAGGTTTAAAATTTGACCTCCTTTGGGCCGCTCGGTGATGTAACCAAGGTTTAGAACTGGACCTCTTTTAGGCCGCTCGGTGATGTAATCGAGGTTTAGAATTTGACCACTTTTGGGCCGCTCGGTGATGTAATCGATGTTTAGAATTTGACATCTTTTAGGCTGCTTGGTATTCAAATTAGATGGTCTGCCATGTTTTTGGAGCGATATGGACCATACTATTGGCTTTCATTAGTATTTGATAGCTGAATCGATTACTTGATCACCGTCATGCCTTGTCACTAGTGGCCGCTTGGGATACGAGATTATCAATCCAAGCTTGGTTTGCGAATGCTATTCGTCCTCAATTACATGGGAGTTGAGGGGCGAAGCCCCCAGAGTAAAATCTTGGGATCGATTCAAATTGAAGCAGTTGAAACTGCTAGAAGACAACTAATAAAAACCGTTGTATTGGATTTGATCACTCATTATAGGATGTATTACACGATATGTCCTCAAGATAATTCCGGAGTGATATGGAATATGAAGTGAATGAAACCTTTGAAGTGATGAAATTCTGGAGTGATAAAATTTTGGAGTGAATTATCTTCCGGAGTAGATAAATTTCGGGTGTGAATAAATTTCTAGAGTGCTCAAGCTTCTGGATTAACCCACTTCCAGAGCGATAAAACTTCTGGTGGGATCAAACTTTCGGAGTTGATTTTTAACCGGTAGAGCAGCTATAACTCCTATTCTGAGCATTGAAATTTCTTTGTCGGTGGACAGAGAGAAAAAGAGTCGGAATGCCTTTTGGGCATATGTGTAGATATGGCTGGCAAAGAAATAAAATGCTTGTCCAGCCTACTCCGGCTTTTGCACTGGAGTGTATTTGGATTGCTTTTGGAGTGATGGAACTCTATCAGAATGAATCTGAACTGGTTTTACAAGAAACAAAAATACCGGAGTGGAGATAGAAGCTAATTCTGAGCATGGACCAAATTTGAAACTAGGTGACAACATAGTGGTTTGGTTACTGGAACGGTTCAATCTGACCGGAGCGGCTGGTTATGTAAATCAACAAAACAAATATTGTATGCCGGATTGGATCATAGATATCAAATCAGCGAAATGGAGTGCTGAATCAAATTCTGTAATGAACTTCGAATCGGTTAAATATCAAAATGGTGTGCTGTATTGAATTTTGGAATGAACGTTGACCTGGATTCTGATTTGGATCCTGATGCCGGTTTGGATTTCTGATTAGTCAAATCGGGTTACAAAGCTAGGATGTTTCTGGCGATCGTTTAGATATTTGACCATCCAAACCGACAAAATGCACGTTAAACGCCGGAGTGATATAATATGGCAAGAGAGCTCTCAGGAAGACTAGATGTGGGTCCTGTAGGCTCATATCTTGTGCGTCGGAGTGGACCTGGAACGTCTTACCAAAAAGTAGACCGTTGGAGTGAATCTGATGCGACAGAGTGTTTTGCGACCGGAGTGGACCTTGACCGGCTGGGCAGCAGTAGGAGTGCAAATCTTTGACGAAGTCCAATTCCTGACAGAAAGCAAGATTTTCGGAGTGGAAATACCAAGATTTTCAGAGTAGAAAATTCCAAGTGGCGTGCTTGATCGCCTCCAAGCGAAGTGGAATTTTAGTGTGGTGCAGCGCTTCCTGTGGGCAAGGAGTGAAGCTGCTGCAGTGCTTCTGTGGCATTAAGTGAAAACTGTTGGAGTGCCTTGTGTGCCAGATTAGGCTATGACCGGAGTGAAAATGAGCCGACTGCATTTAAGAGGAAGTGCCAGGATGCTTTCACTGGGCATTTTGAAAGATAAAATGTCAGTATACATTTGGGAGTTGGCTTGACTTAGTTAAACCGGATTTCTGTAATGCAACTTGATCAAACTGGTCTTTTATGAAAGGAGATGCCGATATGCAACTGGAACCATTTTCTTGTGAGAGAAGATGCCGGTTTGGATTTGAGGAGCTGTGCTTAAATAAGTCAAATCGGCTATTTGGGAGTGGAGTTACAGGTTTTCCATTGTGAAACGAAATGCCGACCAGCAATTTGTGAGAGGAGATGCCAGTTTGGATTTGAGGAGTTAGGTTTGAATAAGTCAAATTGGCTATTTGGAAGAGACTGGCATGCTAAGATCGGGCATTTGTGAGAGAAGATGCCGGTTTGGATTTGAGGAGTTGGGTTTGAATAAGTCAAACCGACTGTTTGGAAGAGACTGGCATGCTGAGACCGGACATTTGTGAGAGAAGATGCCAGTTTGGATTTGAAATCGGTTTCTTGTGAGAAGAAATTATCAGATTGGATTTTGCTGCCAGAGAATATCTCAGTAGCCTGAATTGTTGCCAAAATAAATCTTGGCCGACTTAGATAATGTGCTGCTGCTGGACTGAATCCTAGCAGCTAAATGAGAGAGGAATTACCGGAGTGGAAGGCTGCTGGAGCATTTTTTGAGCCCTGGACTGGAACCTGGTTCTATTTTTTGTATAAAAAAATGCCGGAATGGTTCCTTGTGCCGGGTGGTTGTGAGGGGAATTGCCGATTGGAAATTTGAGAGAGAAAAAACCAACCGGTAATTTATGAGAAATTTTTGGATTGCATCTTGGGCCGGCTACTTGTGAGAGGTGTTGCCGGTTTGCAAGTTGTGCGAGAAAAATGCAAGGCAGGAAAATGCGAGGTAGGAAAATGCAGATTGGGAAGTTGTGAGAGGAAATACCGATTGGAATCGAAATCAGTTTTTACACCTTCAAAGGCCGATTTGGATTTTCCTCATCTTATTTGAATTGAAATTGTTTTTGACACCTTCAAATGCCAATTTGGATCTGAAACCGGTTTTCTATGAGAAGAAATTATCGGATTGGATTTTTCGCGCAGAAGTGAAAAGGAAGTAGGAGTGTATTTGGGATGCCGTAGTAAATCTGCTACCGGAGTAGAATCTGAATTGGCTGAATGTGAAACAGAGATTCGGAGTGGACTGCTTTTATGCGCAGAAGTGAAAATGAGCCGACTGTATATGACAGGAAGTTCGGAGTGAATTTTGTGCATGGTTTGAGGAATCAAAGAGAGGGCTTTGAAGAAGATGAACATCGGTGAAGTCGGACGGGTGATGTCGCTAGTCACGGTGACCGCCGTCTGGCGACGGGATTGGTGGCAACGGCAGCTTACGCTGGCACCGTCAGTGCCTTCTTCTCTCTTTATTTTGAGATTTTCTTTCGGCGATGACGGTGATAGCGGCGATGGTTCCTCGTAACTCATGATCTCATTTCTCCATTCATATCTCGACACAAAATTGGAGGGGAAATGGGAAGAAGGCATCACCAGCTTCAAATATGGGCTGCGCCTCATCTGACGATGGTGGTCGTTGCCGCTGCTAGCCTTGCCGCCTTCTTCCTCCACTCTCGCCTCTCTCCTCTTTCTTTTCTGCTGCAGCGCCGCCCAATCTGCTTTTATTTGTCGTTTTATTTGAAGAAAGTTGAAGCTGTGGGTTAACTGGCCGTGGGCCAAATCTGACACTTATTTATTATTATGTTGGTGACCGGTGTTGAGGAGAAGCCCCCAGCGTGACCTCCTTTGACTAGCCCCTCTTTGTCGGCCATTTTGGGAGTGGCAAGGATGTTGCCCCTCAACCTTCTATCTCAAATGAAATCCATTTGTTTGAGCCAACTTAGATTCGAATATTATACCTGTATGTTTTCTAAGCTAGGTACTTTCTTAATTTCTTCTTCTTGAAGTTGCAGTATGGGCGGTTGAAGAAAGAGCCCCCAGAGTAACGTTGGTCATTCCTTGTGGATTTACGGAAGTGAGATTCCACAATAGAATTCTTGGAGTGAACAAAATTTGGAGTGGATTTCACTTCAGTCGGTTTAGAATTTACACTGGAATAAACTAGTAGGTGCCAGGAAATGCTGAAATGGCACTGTAGGCTTCAGAATGGATCTGTGTCCGATTTCCTGTGAGAGGTGATTCTGAAATGCTTTTGTGTCCAACACTTTTAGGGGGAAAATGTCGCAATACGTTCCTGTCCAACTTTTCTCTCTTTTTTCTTCTGTTTACATCGTTATGTGCTTCGCCATTTCTTTCCTCTATGAGAGAGAAACTACCGATTGACTTACAACCGGTAGTTTGAGAGAAAAATACCGGTTGTAATTTTGAGTGAAATGACGAGTAGGAATAAAATGACCGGTTGGTGCAAAATGATCCGCATGTTTGACGTAAAGAATCTGAAACGGATGTATTGTACACTTGAGTATCGATCTCTTTTATGAAGAGTGTCTGCCGATTTCATTTATGGCTACTTGTGAAACGGCCTAGGAGTGGTGAGGGCGTCACTGGGCTTTAGCTTGACTCTCCGACTTCTCCTTACTGGGAAATCGCAGAAGATAGGAAGTAGCCCCCAGCCCCCAAGCGTCAACGTGCCAATGGCAGGGTGAGTACTGCCATCAATTGTTTAGGAAGTCGTCCAATTTCTCTGGTCAAAATGCTTGCTATAAGTACGTCAGTTTTGTTTTTATGCTTTTTAGTGACAAAACTGACTTTTTGGCCGGTTCTCCTAGACGGCGTCAATGTTGCATTTCAAGAATATGGGTTATCTTACGGATCAGTGGCCGCAAATCGGATATTCTTGTTGGTCGATCTGACGCGGATCCACTCTCCATAGCTTTAAACCTGAATCCTGCGCAACACAACTAAAAACGAGATGTCAGAGGTCGGCGAAAATTGCTCCTACCGTAAACTCTCCGACGCTCAAGTCAGATGTCTTTCCAAGAATATAGAAAGATAAATGGAGGATGCATATGTGGTGGATTGGGCGTGAACACGTCCTATTGATAGACGGCTTAGAAGTGTGCCTGAGAAGGGATGTTTCCCCTCCTCCCCCCTTGGAGATCTCTTGGAGGGTCCTTATATAGTGGGAGGATGATCATCTTATACACAGCCAACCGCCCAAAATAACCGTCGGTCACTCTTATCTATAACCAACCACCAAAAATAACCGCCGGTGGATTGGAATAAATTGTTTGAACAGTTTTTCAGGTTGGGTATACTCTACCCATCATATTTATTTAAAATTTAAATTGTATCCAAATTAATTGTCCAAGTTGTGATACGTATGTAATACTGTAGTAGGGTTATTTAAATTTCTAGCATATATCTCTACTGATTATCTAATTTCTTTTTGAAAAATTATTATTTTAATATACATCTAAATTTTTTATAATAATATATTTACATAAATTTTATGATGTCTAATTTCTATTGAAAATTATTTTTTTAAATTTCTAAATTATTACGAAACATGTATTAAATTAAACATGAAATATATATAAATATCAAGTTGATGATATTTGTGTGCATTTTCACGGAAAATTAATTTTTTTACATAGAAATTTTCAAGCACCACATTATATGTGAATAAAAAGAGAAATATATAAACAAAAAATTTTAGAGTATTTAAATCAATTAGATTATAATTAATCATCTTTCAAAGAATGATACATATTTACAAATTTGTTTGAAATTATTTTAAAATTTCTTTAAAATTAAATAACCGACAATAAAAAATACAAATACTTAGAAGGGGCACAAAATCCCTAAAATTATAGGCTATCTAGATATCTTTCTATTGGTTAACATACTGTTTAAAATATAGTACATTTTTTATTAAATATAAAAATATAACTACAGTTTTTTAAAAAAGATGATTAAGTTTAAAGTTATAATAAATATAATTAAATTCAAATATATTTATTATTATTTAAAATAATTTAAAAAATCTCCAGTATAAATTTATTCGTTTTGCAAAAATTCGTTAGACTTATTTGCCCAATTTTGAACGGATCGGTATTCGTTTACTTAATAATTTATTTTTCTGCCGTGTAGCTCCTCCGCTCTCCCTATCCTCTCTCGCATCTACGGAGCGGCCATGGCAACGACTGCCCAACAAGGTCTGTAACAAACTGCAAGCCCTATTGTGACGCTTATTGTTCTTGTTGTATCCAATCGATCTCGCCGTCCTCTTCAATTATGTGCTTTTATTCTATTATGATTTGATTGGTAATCATGGTTTTAGGGTTTTGCTGTTGTTGACCCATATGTAAATTGTTTCCTTTTTAATTTGAAAGTTGCAACAGCATAGTTTTAGTGCTCGATTTGATAAGAAACTGGTGTTGTTTGGGGGCGGGGAGGGAGGTTTCAGCTGAGTTATCTGCTGGATGTTGTCCGATTTCATATTCTTTTGATCAATTTTGAGGACCTTGATTGCTCCATTTCACAACCTCAGTTAGATTTAATTCCTTTCTGGTCCTCGGTAAGATTAGTGAGATTTTAACCTTTCCATCAGAAGATAATTTAGTGTGTCATTGTATGGGAGCGATGATTTGTAAATTTCATCTAGTTGAAATGACGAGATCTACCTTCTTTATTGAGTTTCTTATTTCTTGAAGCGGGGATGGGTTGGCTTAGGAGCATTTTCAATAGGATTCTTTTCAATCAGATCGGAATGTTTGATGAGCCTCTTTCACTGTTTGGTTAGTCTTATTGTTTGTTGAGTCCCTGCTTTGTCATACAGGGAATAATATAAGGTGTTTCTTTTTTTTTTGGAGGGGGGGAGGGACTTGGGTATAGCTTGTTTGTCAATGGTATGTTGTTGCTTTTAGGAAAAATAAAAATAAAAAATAAATTGGAAGGTATCTGTGTAATTGTGATACATATGAGTCGCTGATTTCCTCAATACAGCTACTAATCAACCACCAAAACCATGGGAAAGATCAGGGTCGCCATCTGGCCCTACACCATTCAAACCCCCTTCACCGGGTAGTACCGGCGATGTAGTGGAGGCTTCTGGGGCTGCAAAACCTGGAGAGATTGTTTCTACTTCTAATAGAAGTGCGAGTGTCAACATTGATACTGTTGGCAGACCTTTTCCTAGAAGGCCTTGGGAGAACAATTATGGAGGTAATAATTTATACTCTATTTCTATTCGTATTTTCCAATGTTTTCTTCTTGGCCATTATTGTTGATGGAGCTTATGAATTAATTTGATGCAGGTTCTGGTTCTGGTTCTGGTCTGTATAATTCTAGCTTTGGTTCGGGAATGTATAATTCGTATGGTGGAGGTTTTGGTGGACCATATGGTGGAGGGATGTATAATTCATATCGAGGAGGATATGGTGGGCTTTATGGATCGGGGATGTATGGAGGGGGAATTAATAATGGTGGCTTCGGAGGCCCCCTTGGTGGTTATGGAATGGGTATGGGTGGTCCCTTTGGAGTTCAGGATCCAAATAATCCATATGGTGCCCCTCCATCTCCTCCAGGGTTTTGGATTTCATTCCTTCGGGTGGTAGGCATTTGTTAACTTTCAACTACTATATATATATATATATATATATATATATGTAGACAGGGATATATCTTATGTGCCTTCAGGCTACTGAATATGACTTTTTTCTTGGAGAATCTGGATTACATCACATATTATTTTCCCCAGAGCTTTAGTATGCATGAACTTGCTGCCTGAATGCTCCTTTGATGATTAGAAAGTCAACATGTTTATTTTTATCTTTTCTACTTCCTTTTCCTGTCTTTTGTTTTAATTCAATAAATAATATAGACTTATTATTGTTGTGAAGTCTGTTGATCTGGTAAATAATGGCAACATCTGTTTACCTAGCTATGATTGTTTGTCCCTTATCGACTTCTTTCGTGTATTTAACATTGATTTTACATCTGGGATTTGCAACAAGGGCAGCTTGGTTATATTTTTGGAGTGATAAATACTGAAATTATTCAGATGTTTGTCCATTGAAGTTGTTTATGTGCAGTGTGTTGAAGTTTGAAATTGTGTTTCACATGTAAAAGGCTGATAGTTTCTGATTGAAGGGATGGACTCAGATATGACTTTTGATTAGGAGAGAATTGGCTTTTGTTGTAATATGTCCAGTCTTTCATTGTGAAAAGCTGGATCACTTTGCATCCTTTTACTGATCACCAATTTTTGCTTATCCCAGCCTATTCAATCACTCTGGCCAACATCTCTCCACCTTAATGACAGAAAAGGTAGTATTCAAACTGATTGTGGGCATGTTGATGACGAGACTATTTGAGTGGAGTTTGCTGTTGCATCTGACCATTATAGTACTATCTTCTTCATTGATACTGTAGGATTATGATGATAGGACCATCGATTAAAGATCTAAATCTTGTTGAGGTGTTGCTTTTTTTTTTTATCTGATCCAATGGAATTTGTTGTTGTATTTTACTTTGTGATACCATCTTCTGCATTGTTACTGCATAATTATGATGATAGGACCAATTTTGAAATGATATGCACATAAAGATCTAAATCAGGTTGACATTTTGTGTTTTTTTAATATTTTAGCAAGGGGAGAAAATGTTTGATTGTGGGCTATTGAGGTAATATGCCCAATGTCTGTGATTGAGATGTTGGCTCTAGTGATGTTTGAACTACTGACAGCAGTAAGAACATCTTTAATGCTAGTAATTGAGTGTTTTTTTTATATCCTGAAGTATCTGCAAATGCAGATGGTGGTAATGTCGGCACTTGGTAGTTTCACCACCCCATCCTCGAAGTAGTATCCGTGTTTCTATAGCAGTAGTCCGTTGGGGTATTTTGATTCTTTTATTTAGGATAAATCTGGCTTGACATTTAACTTATTCTAATGGGATAGCAATATCCAAGGAGAAAGAGCATTTTCTAGTGACTACACCAAATCAACCATTGCTCATGCAAATGATGAGATCAACACCATCCTCTCAACTTCAAAATGCTGTATGACTAATATTCATAATGGTCATATGAGTGCTTTAGGATATTCCTAATATATGTTTTCAGATTGATTAGGAAAACCTGCTTGCTGTACCCCTTTCTTTCAGTTGGGTTCTCTTCATTGGAGTCTGCTACATGCTTCCAGAATGTATCCATTTGAACTTGCAAATTTGGCATCCGATAAGCATGGTTACCTTTCTGTTCGTTCATATTACTTTCCTCATGTGCTGCATCCTGTGTTGACAAGGTGCTGCCAGCAAGCTGCATGGGGGAGGGGGGATTGCTCATTATAAATAGAATGAATCAGTTTACCTTCTGAGTCTATGTATATCATCAGTGACAACCTGCATATATTGCTGTAATTTTAGTGGTGAGAGATCATTCTGGTAGATAAGATGGCGGGATACTGAAGATGGTTTGGATTTGTGCTACAAAGGGATTTGTTGTATATTGGTAGTTTTTGTTGAGTGGTTTGTCACTGCATGTGACAACCAAGATTTGTTGGAGTCTTTGGTTGAAAAATTAGGATCCTATGGGAGATTGTTGGCCAACTTCCACAAATTTGACTAAGTTCTGGCACAGCATGTTTATGTGCCATGTCATGCCATGCATGGTTTGGGACAAAAATGTCCTGGCCTAACATGGCATGTGGCACTATTGTGTTGGGCCAAGTGTGCCTTCAGAATATGCCATACCAAAAACAACCTTAGTATAAAAAAAATATATATACAAAGAATAAAATTACACAGTATTTTAAAAAAACACATCATATTTTATTTAATTAGTTGAATATTTTTAATATTTAATTTATAAAAGTTGGAAAAAATACATTTAAATACATTTAATAATAATTTACTTATTTTAAAATTTCACTAATACTTTTACTATCGTTGCTTCTGAAGTCATCATCTTCAGTGAAATTTAAAATGATTGGATTTATGATGTGATATTTTGTGTCTAATTAATTTTTAAAAAGAATGTACACTTCTATTGTCCTCGGTGTCATACAAATTTTTTCATTAAATACTCAACTACTAATGCTGAAGGTTGATCTCGATGATACTGTACTTATTAATGGGGCTAAGAGAGTCATTGATGTGAGTATAAAAAATGTGTGCTTATTAGCCTTCTACTAATCTAAAATTTTAAGCTCTGATCTTGTGAAATTAAAGGCTTGGTTGGATTGCAAGTAGTAAAAAAATTTAGTTGATGTTTTATTTTTACTAGCTGAATGTGTTCCATGCCAAGTCCATACCAAAGAAAGCAAACCTTGTCAACACTTTTGCTATTGCTATTAAGTGCTTTTACTACCGGATTGGACGGTTTCGGTGTTGATTGTGGTGCATATAAATTATATATTATATATAAGTTGTGATAGCTAAAGGCCTTCATTTTTTCTGTATTATCGGCCATCCCATGCTGGCATAAAATTATTGAAATTAGATATATATCTTATGTAAATTCATGCGGGGGTCCATAATTGTGGTGAGATAGGTTGGTATTGGAGAATTTTTTCAATATTTTAAAAATATTTTCTGAAAAATATAGTTAAATGTAATATTAGTGAAAAACTTTTTCAATAACCTTTAAATATAATAGTTAAATATAATATAGTTAAATATAATATAATATTTAAATATAGTTAAATATAATATGCTATTTTAAATAATTTTAATATTTACTTAAAATTGCTTTTGTAAATATTATATTTTCCTTCATTATAGGTATTATACGATGGAAATTATACTTGTCTCGATAAAATGTAATGCTGTTAGTAAATAACAATAATTGACTCAACAAAAGATTTGGGTAGTGTTTTTGATACCTAATGCATCCCTGGTTCTTGGGTTGTGATACGGATTAAAGAGCCTTAAATCCTTCCGCTGTGGGTCGAACTAGAGCGGATCTGGTCTCCGTCACTATTAATCTAGAACCTGCACACCACAAATTACAAACAGGAGGTTAGAGAACGGCGAAAATTGCTTCCACCGTATATTTTCTGACGCTCAAGTCAGAAATCTTTCTCAGAGAATAGAAAGATGCTAGGAGGATGCGATAAAAGCATATGTGCATATAGCGGGGGAGCGGCTTAGAGGTGCGCTCGGCAGAGGGGCGGCTTAGAGGTGCGCTCGGCAGAGGGGCGGCTTAGAGGTACGCCCGTGAGGGGCGGCTTAGAGGTGCGCCCAGTAGAGGGCAGCTTTGAGGTGCGCCTGCGGAGGACGGCTTTGAGGTGGGTTCAGCAGAGGGGCGGCTTAGAGGTGCGCTTGGTAGAGGGGCGGCTTAGAGGTGCACCCGCGAAAGGCGGCTTAGAGGTGCGCCCGTGGAAGGCGGCTTAGAGGAGAACTAAGCTGCATTGGTGGGTTAACATCCTGGTTACCTGAGCAGAGGGTTGACTCTTGGACAACAAGCTTCTGTCTTCGGGATGGAGTGCTCCTGGCTTCGGGACGGAGGTCTCGTGGCTCTAAGACCGAGTGCTCTTGACTCCGGGACGTAGAAGCAGAGGGCTCTTGGGACAGAGTGCTCCTGGCTCTGGGACAGATGGCTTCTGAGACGGAGGGCTCCTGTCTCTAGGACGGAGCTCTCGTGGCCCCAAGACAGAGGGCTTCTGGGACGGAGTGTTCTTGGCTATGGGACAAAGTGCTCCTGACTCCGGGACGAAGGAGCGGAGGGCTCTTGGGACAGAGTGTTCCTGTCTCCTAGACGGAGGTCTTGTGGCGCCAAGACAGAGGGCTCATGGGATGAAGGGTTCCTGGCTCCGAAACAGAGGGCTCTTGTCTCCGGGACGGAGGTTTCGTGGCCTCAAGACGGAGTGCTATTGGGACGGAGGAGCGGAGGGCTCCTGGGATAGAGTGCTCCTGATTCCGGGACGGAGGGCTCCTGGGATGGAGTGTTCCTGGCTCTTGGACAAAGTGCTCCTGACTCTGGGACGAAGGAGCGGAGGGCTCTTGGGACAGAGTGCTCCTGTCTCCGAGACGGAGGCTTGTGGCCCCAAGACGGAGGACTCATGGGACGAAGGGCTCCTGGCTCCGAAACAGAGGGCTTCTGTCTCCGGGACGGAGGTCTCGTGGTCCCAAGCCGGAGTGCTCCTCGGACCGAGGAGCGGAGGGCTCCTGGGAGAGAGTACTCCTGGCTCCGGGACGGAGGGCTCTTGTCTCCGGGATGGAGGTCTCGTGGCCCGAAGACGGAGGGCTCCTGAGATGGAGAGCTCCTAGGTTGGAGGGCTCTTGGCTCCGAGACGGAGGGTTGAGGGCCTCCGGAAGGTAGGAGGGTTAAGAGCCCCCTGGCAGCGGAAGGCTGATGGCCTTTGAACGGGAAGAGGGCTGAGAGCCCCCTGTCGGCGGAAGGTTGCTGGCCTCCCGACGAGAGGAGGGCTGAGAGCATCCGGACAGGAAGAAGGGTGATGGCCTCATGGCAGCGGAAGGCTGATGGCCTCTGGACAGGAGGAGGGCTGAGAGCCTCCTGGCAGCGGAAGGCTGATGGCCTCCGGACGGGAGGAAGGCTGAGAGCCTCCTTGCAGCGGAAGGCTGTTGGCCTCTAAACGGCAGGAGGGCTGAGAGCCTCCGGATGGGAAGAAGGCTGATGGCCTCCTGGCAGCGGAGGGCTGATGGCCTCCAGACGGGTGGAGGGCTAAAGGCCTCATGGAGGGAAGAGGGTTGGTGGCTACCTGGCCGCCATCCCACTCTCATTGGAGATTGCCTAGCAACGGCTACGCCCTTCTCCAAGCCATATGGAGCCTCATAGAGCTTTTTGAGCTTTTTCGAGCTTGTCCTTCAAAGCTCGAGGGTGCTCGCTTTTATAGTGGGATTTGTAGATATACTATTCCTCCAGAAGCAATATGTGACTCTTCATTTTGAAAAATCTATGTTGGATTGCGGGCCTACTTTGGGGTTCGGCCCCTTTGGCTCATGGTTGCTGGACCCATCATTAGCCCCCCATGCCGGTGGATCAAATTTTCGGCCTCTGGCATGTTCATAATGGGCCGAGACCGGTCATGTTGTCCCCTCAAGTCTAACCTGCATTTATTGACCGGAAAGTTTGACTTTGGAGAGAGGATGGAACCGGGTTGATGGTTGACCATCTTGGTTGATCACGTCACTTGATCTAGAGAGCGCAACACAGCCGGAAATATGGCTGACCGCTTTTATTAACCTATGCGCTCGAATCCAGTGAGCAGAGTCGGAAAAGCTGGTTGATCGAATCCGTTGACCAAATGAGTGCAGAGCCGAAAATCATTGTTGACCGGTTCCGCTGACCAGAGTGCTCTAATCCGAAGAGCAGAGCGGAGGCAGAAATGCTAGTTGACCGGATCTATTGACCGTCGAAGTGCTCGAATCCAGAGAGTAGTGCAGAGCCGGAGATCTTTGCTGACCAGTTCGGACCGCGAGCTGTTCGAGTCTCAGGCAAGATGTAGGAGTGCGCATAGGGAAGATCTTAGGGTCGAGATTAGATCTCTTTGCTATAAGGACGCGCTTTGAGAGGTCGGGATGCGACTTGCCTTAAGATAGCTGATCGTTCCTGTGAAGGGAAGTCGTGACCCTGATGAGACGCAGTTGTCGTCTAAGCCTCATGGCTCTAACGAATGTGTCTGGTTGGTCGTGCTCGCCCCTGTCAAGAGGAGGTTGTGGCACTGAAAGATGTGGTTGCCGGCTAACCTTTGAAGCTATCGTTATTAGGCTTTTGCTAGCCTAGGCTATTGCCCGCATGTACTGTCAATGCTCGGTCCTATTTAAGGACGTCGTAGTTTTTATGCATCTGGTCCTAGTCCGCTGACCGTCGTTGACTGATGGTGCTCTCTCATTCAGGAGGAGGTCGCCGCACGCATGCTGAAAAGCCTCTAAGGTTTTGAGTTTGACCGCACATGGGCCGCTCGGTGACGGGACCGATGATTCGATCGCTTATGGGCCGCTTGGATGACTAAGGTTTAATTCGACCGCCTATGGGGTTCCTGGATGATCAGGATTTAATTCGACCGCTCATGGGCTGCTTGGATGACTCGGGTTTAATTCGATCGCTCGAGGGCCGCCTGGATGACTAGGGTTTAATTTGACTACTCATGGGCCGCTTGGATGACTAGGGTTTAATAGCGAGCGGGTGAAAACTTGCCCGACTTAGGACCAGTCTAGGTCGCATGATTTTATGTAGTGTTATGTAATCACTCGTATGAGCAGATAATATTACTATCCTATCAACGGAAACATGATTCAAGTAAGCGGTATGGCGTATGCAAGACTTACCTGGATTCGGTGTGGAATCGTCGTCAGCACGTGAGTGTTGCTTTTGTAATCAGCTCACTATATCGAGTGTACGGATGACATGCACCACTTCGGAACGTCGTCGGGGCGCTTTGGCAGGCTCCTTGGCCTATGGCCCCTCTACTCCGTGGGATTTGATCCTTTGCCATGAATTGATTAGGTAGCGCACTGCTGCTGAGCTAGATGGCCTGTTGGCCAGTAGTTCGGGTCCCGTTGTCTGCTGATACTGCCTCAGGTGAATCGGACCAGTGCAGCACTTGACTAGATGATGTTTTCTGTGATGCAATGGGTGGTGGGCCGAGCACGTCGAGCTCCCATTGCAAGTATTGTCCTAACTTTTGCAGTGTCGGCTGCCATGCAACGGGTTGTAGCGGGGTTAGCCTCCTGACTGGTGCGCCTTACTCGGGAGAATCATCAAGGCCGAGGACGGCCCATGAACAAGGGAATGGTTGCTCGAGCTAGTGTCTTGCATTTGTGACCTCTACTCTCTGAAAGGTTGGGTTCACCTCATTGAGCATATAGGGTTCAAGGTCAGTGCCTCCCGGTGACATTTGGAGCAGTGTGGATCATGCCACTTTGGGCCTTCACCCACACTTCATGGCTTGGCTTGCCTTCTAGCCGCCGCTAGGTCGTGTCGCTGGTGACCGCTTAAGCTTCGAGGTCGTCAGGCTACCAGATCTTCTGCAGGTACCCGTCTGTTTTGTTGGTTTAGGAGTCAGAGGGCGAAGCCCCCAATGCAACGTCTTCGGTTGGACACATGAGGTCCGAAAGTTGGAGGGGAAGCCCCCAACGTGGCTTCTTCGGACTGGCCCTACTGTGTTCGCGGGCTATGCTCTTCGCTTTAGCGAGGCAGCTCGCGAGTGTAGGACTGCGTAGTGGCTTGCCCTTTGATTCTACCGGGGACCATTCCGGCTTCGTGGAGGTTGTTGACAGTCTTGGGAGTGACAAGGTGTTGCCGCTTTGGGCTTTGGCCTGGCGCCCTAGGACCGGATCGATCATTTCTTCGAGAGTGGGCCCCGTTGCTCTGATATTCCTGAATACCGAGGTCGTCGGCCTGATGAGATAGGTACTGGGGGTCGTCTAGGTCCTGAGGTCGTCGGGCTGATTGATCCTCTGAGGATGTTGACTTTCTCAGATCGCTTGAAAGCTGATCGGCGAAGTCCCCAATGTTACATCTTCTGACGGTTGCAGACGATCTGGGGACCATAGGTCTAGAGCACCCGGCTGGGTAGCTAGCGCTTGCGCCTTCGAGATCGATTGTTCGTCCGCATGACTACCCGGCCGGGGGTCGTTGCCATGGTTGACTTTGCCTCCGGCTGATGTTATAGCTCGTACTCGGGATGTTGATCTTTTTCATCCATCCCGGAGTTAGAGGATTGAGTCCTTAGTATTGCGGTGGAAGGCTGCTGGCCTCTTGACGGGAGGAGGGCTGTGAGCCTTCAGACGGGAGGAGGGCTGAGAACCTTCGGATAGGAAGGAGGGCTGAGAGCCTCTGGACAGGAAGAGGGCTAATGGTCTCTTGGCAGCGGAAGGCTGATTGCGTCCGGACGGGCAGGAGGGCTGAGAGCCTCCTGGCGGCGGGAAGAAGGTTGATGGCCTTCTTGCAGTGAAGGGTTGATGGCCTCCGGACGGGAGGAGAGCGAAAGGCCTCATGGTGGGAAAAGGGCTGGTGGCCTCATTGCCGCCATCCTGCTCTCGTTGGAGATTGGCTAGCAGCGGCTACGCCCTTCTCCAAGCCATCTGTAGCCTCATGGAGTTTTTTGAGCTTTTTCGAATTTGTCTTCCAAAGCTTGAGAGTGCTTGTTTTTATAGTGGGATTTGCAGATGCATTATTCCTTCAAAAGTAACATGGGACTCTTCATTTTGAAAAATTTATGTTGGATTGCAGGCCTACTGTGGGGCCCTGCCCCTTGGGTCCATGCCCCTTGGGTCCATGATTATCGGACCCATCAATACCAACAAATTTGTTTGTAACAAAATAAAATGTTTCCAAAAAATGTTTAATTATTTTAACCATCTTTTAATTGACATCTGTAATTGGCTTGGCCAATGGGACATTTTTATCATGAAAGATGATTGAAATGGAATGAAAAGATACGTAGTCTCTAGCATTTGGTAAGTTGAGTTTTATCATATTGGTAGTCGACCTTTATCTTTTTATAGAAGAGTTTGTTCAGTTGTCATAAAATTTCAAATTGTTACTTCTGAAAAGAAAACGTTGTTATAAATAGAATAATATTATTTATTTTATTTACATAAGCAAAAATAAATAGCAAAATATTATGATGTAAAAATTAATAATATGACATGTACATTTTGTATAGAATAATTCAACATTCAAAATTAAGAAAACTTATGATTTAAATATAGATATAATAGAATTATTATTTGAAGTATTGTCAAAAGTAATGGAAAAAAATTTGTTAAATGTTTTATATTCATTTATAGTAGTATCAATTGTTTTAGAAATTATAGAGGTAGTGTGTGGGTGGTTAAAAACTTTAAAACCAATAATTCTTTTTTAT